>CM074743.1:29555203-29675437 GCA_037367245.1 Phrynocephalus guinanensis | reverse complement strand
GAGCTACAGAGGAAGCGGCTTCAATCATAAAAAGCAAAAAAGAAATTTTAAAGGACTCATTTGCTTCCCACGCTCCAAATTGGGCGCATGTTAGGGGAGAAACGGCAGGTCGTTTGAAATGTCCTTTAGCCCACTGAGGACAGCACTTCATCTTGAGCCTTTATATCACGACCCCTAAGCTCCGCAGGAAATGCTTGCAAGGTCCGGACCTTACAAGTGTTTTCCCACCAGCTCCGGACTTTGCAGCAATTAAGTGCGACCCCGCCCACCTAAAGCGCGACCCAGCTGCACTTTCTTGTACCTGCTTGAGGTGGTGAAAATCCCCAGGTCGGGATTTAATCTGGTCAGTGCGGGCCTTCCTGGCTTATGATTGTGTTTTTTTTTTGCCTCTGCCCCTTTAAGAGAAGAGGTGGGAGGAAAAAAAGCAAGCAGAAGGAAAGAGAATACGGAGCTCCTGGTACGCTCCTCCATGGAGCTGCATTTTCCCCTCTTGCTCTGGTGGGAGGAAGGAAGGGGCAACGAACCCTAAGATCTTTGGTCCGAAAATTTAAAAAAAAAAAAAGGGGGGGACCAGCGGATCTTAGGGGTCATGTGAAGCCCAAAGGACATTTTAAACAAACTGGCGTTCCCCACAACAAGCGGCCTGATTGGTGTGGGGGAAACACAGATTGTTTAATATGTCTTTTAGCCCCTGAGACCCCAGTGCTTTTTCTTCTCAAGTAGCTGTGTAGCCATGTATGGCAGATTTCATAAAAAAGGCCTAGTAGGTAGTCCTTCATTCACGGAAAGCTTGCCTGAAGAGAAAGGTCTTTTCCTTTTCCCTGAAAAGGATCAGGCAGAGAATGGGGGCAGTCCTGGCCGCCACTGGGAAAGGGTTTACCTGAGTCTGGGCACAGCAAAGAGAATGAGGAAAGGCCCTTTCTTGTGGTCCCACAAGGCATACCCTGTATAAGGGCGCGGATGGGGGCGAAAAGGGCTCTCCTGAGGACCTTAAACAACCCACGTGGGGGTCCATACAGTGTGAGATTTGATTTTCCTTGTCATTAAAGTTACAACAACAATGCTTTAAATAATTTTGCTGCCCCTTACATGACATCCACATTTGCTTCTTCGTAAAGCTACCATGTTTTGCCTAAAGTCATGGTGGGATCCTGGGAACATACAGCCCTCCAAAACATTGTTCAAGCTGCAGCTCCCATCAGCCCTGGTCAGCATAGCCAAAGTGCGTTGTCGTTGATGAGAGCTGCAGACTAACGACATCTGGAGGGCTTACGGGTTTTCTCATCTCTTGGGTAGAAGAATCCAGGACACATGCCCCAGCCATGCCCCTACCACTACTGAACTCCTCATGTTGATGGGAAAGCATCTGCAATTGTCTTTCACCGTAAATGTAGTTAGAAAAGCTGATAGTGACTGAGATTGCTGGATTTTTAAGATTTCTGTTCCCATGCACAAACAAACTCATTTCCTCAACCATTTTGTTTTCCAACTCTGGGAGACAATAATGGTTGCCAGAATCAGCATATGTCACCAGCCAAGCTACTCTGCACTAGGTGCCTTTACAGGGGTAGAAAGGCAAAGTGCAGAGTAAACATATAGATATCTAAACATATGCTTAGAGGGGGGAGAAGGAAAAACAGAGCCCAGACGTGCAAGTCCTTAAGGTCTATCCTAGAAGATGATAGGAAAAAGCTGAAATACTGAAACCATGGTGTATTATCCTTGAGGGTTTTCTTGTGTCTCTCTGACCGTGTTTGCACTATTAGTTGGCACTAAAGAGCCTCATGGCGCAAGTGGTTAAATGCTGGACTGCAGGTAAAACTGTGCTCACGACCCTGGTTTCAATCCCTGTAGCAGGCTCAAGGGTTCCACTCAGCCTTCCATCCTTCCTGAGGTCGGTAAAATGAGTACCCAGCTTGCTGGGGGGGGGGCAATGTGTAGCCTGCACACTTGTAATTAAAATTGTAAAACCGCCCAGAGACTACTTGTAGTGGTATGGGGCGGTATATAAGCAGAACACTTTTGTCTTTTATTTTTTGATCCAAGCTTTTTTCTGGCAGTAAAAAGAAAGAAAACACAAGAGAAAAAAACATGGGCAATATTATAATTTTGTAGCAAGAAGAAAGGGACAAGAAATGCAGAAAACACATTGGTTGTTTTCTATTGGAAAATGAACAGTATGTCCATGTAAACGGCAGACAGCACCTGAATATAATGGCAGCTTGAGAGGACGAGAGAATGTGTAAGATCCTCAGTTTGATCCCAGGTTGCTGAACTATAATAGCAACACAGGGTCAGGAACCAAGAGTTGTTATTCAAGCACTTAATCTCAAATGACAGGAGATTAAACAGACCGCATCAATGGGTGTTGTTTGCAGATGGGTTTAGCGGCTCTTCAGGCAATTGTGTTGAAGTTGGCTATACAGTGTATTTCTTATTCTGTTGCCCTTCCCTTCTAAATTCCAGCTCAATTCCTGGCATAGTTACAGTGTTTTGACAGCCGGGAAGGGGGGGGGAGTCTGTACTGTATTATTATACAATATACGTAATCCAGAGTACAGGGTGGGGCTGTGATTTAGTGCAGCCAGTCTTGGTTTACTGTGCCTCCAAAAGAATTTTTTTCTGAGAATCAAGAACAGGAGTAGTTCTGTTTTCAAAGGTATTTTGGTCTGAGAAATAAAGACCTCGGTGCATGCTCTGAGGTACTTGGGCTGTACTACTTCTTTTAAGTACCATACTTAATGCACAATAAGAAGGGGGGATTATAAATTTGTGTTGATTATAAATCCAAGATTTTGAAATCTGGTTTATGCAGGATCAAAGTGAGAATGATGAAACTAACCTTTTAGAAAAGAGAAAAGATATGTTTTATGATTGTGAAATAGCTGACACCAGTTTCTGTGTGATTTGGAGACAGTATTATTATAATACACTGTGCTGAAGGTAACGTATGTAGAATGAATTTATTTAGGGTTTGAAATATCTGGTGTGCAGTCCCAGACACAGAAAACAAACAAGCAGGCAACCCAACCTACATACCTCAAGAGCAGAGATCAATATAAGGACTGCCAATACAAATGAGGTCTGCAACAAATGTTACAGCACGAAGCACTTCTATTCGGGCTTCCAAACCAGCCAAAAACATTCTCTGCCAGCAGTCTCCATTTCATTCTCCCTTCCTGACTTTCAACACCCTGCCCTGCAAGACACTTAGGATTTCATGCCAGTTATACTGATCGAGGAAGAGAAAAGATTTTTTTTTTGTACTTCTTGAAAGCAATATCCCACCCTCTCACCTCTACCCTGGTCATGTTTGGTTTTCCTTTTTGTGCATGGTTCCTTGATACAGTGGTACCTTGTATAAAGGGAATTAATTCGTTCCAAAAGAAATTATGTTAAGCAAATTCCCATAGGAATGCATTGAAAATGAGTGAATCCCATTTTTATGTTGTTACGGATTTCTCCCCATAGGCGATTAAATGTTAAGCAAAATTTCCCCTATCTCCGGAATTTTTTATGTTGTACAAATTTTATGTTATACAAGCTGTTTTGTTATATAAGGGGTCCACTGTATATTCATTTCCATAGGGCTCTATAAGGAGAAGCCCTCTGGGGACCACATTTGCTACAGGTATGGTAAGAACGATGTTCCTTTAGGCTCCTTCAACCAAAGGAGGCTGCTCTCAACGTCATGTTCCTTCAGAAAGGATGGTTATATTTATCTTGCTGCTTCTCTCCCTATAGCTTCGGCCTTTTTTGGAAGCACGCTGTAATTTGATTTCTGGGCTGTGATTGAGTGTCAGTGTTATATAACAGCCTGCCTTAAGGACGGAGGAAGGGGAGACCCAAAACTCAAAGATACTGTCAGTCCAGTGGTCAGCAGGGCTGGAGCAACATATAAAGCAGCTTAACTCTTAGCTGTTCCCGTTTCCTAAGGCCTGCCTTTCTCCACAGGCTGAGAAGGCCTGAAGAGTATCCCAGGCGACACACACAAATAGAACTCCAATGTGGTGTTTCTTCAAGAAAATTGTGTCAAGGATAAAGCAGCACTAGGGCCCCAATTTATTCTGGTCAAGGGCAGAGAAAGTTCAGGGCCCTGAATATCATATGTTGAACTAAATCGGAAAAGTCACAATTTTTGAACTACCACTCCCCAGAATTCTCCAGGAAACACGCCAATTTCGCCAAGCTCTGCTATTTTCATCAGATATATTAAAGCAGCACAAGAGAGGGAGCACAAGTAGTACAGCCAAATAGATCTCTCCCAAGAGTGGAGAAGTAAGCCAAAGGACACATTAACATATAAATAAATAATTGTTTGCCACCAGGTTAATTATAACTCATGGCAGCCCTTTCCAGGGTTTCCTAGGCATCGAGTCTTCAGAAGTGATTTACCCTTCTCTTCTGCTGGGTGTAGCCTGGCGTGGTGCAGCTTGCCAGAAGGCTGGCTCTATTCCACATTAGGAAATCAAAAATCCCAACTTCGGTCTCTGCAGGTAGAAAATTACATTACTGAGCTATCCAACCAAGCTAATCAAACTAATAAACCTAGAACTGAAAAGCTGGAAGGTGCCCCATGGATTCCTGCCAAGGATTAATTAACGAATTCCAAATTTCCAGCTCTGTGGCCAGAAACTTAAACCACCGAATGATCCAGCAATTCCCTTGTGACTTAAGGCATCCTTTTCGAAGGATTTCTAGTCTATTTATTATTTATTTATTTTAGAGTATTTTTGTTCCGCCTTTCTCCTTGGAAAAGGACCCAAGGTGGTTAACAGTACTCAGGATAGGTTTACCATTCCCTTCTTCTCAGGGGATTGTGGGACTATGCAATTTGCCCAAGGCCACACAGGCTGGCTCATCTAACCAGAAGACACAGTGGAGACCAAACTCTGTCTCTGCAACCAGAGAGCTAATTCACGGAGCTGTCCAGTCAGCGAACAACACAGGGAAAAGTAAAATGGTTTCTTCTCAGTTCATCCACCCTACCCTATCATGTATCTCTCGAAATAAACCATTGGGCTTCCTGTCCAACAACAGTCTGAAACAGTTCCTTCTTCTCACAGAGATACCAGGTTGGCACATTATGTTTGAGGCAAAAAGCAAGAAGGTGACCTGCCCCATAATTCCATGTTTTGTTGAAAACCACCCAGAGTGGCCACGGCTGCCAGATGGGCAGCATACAAGTCAAATCAATCAATCAATCAATCAATCAATCAGTCAATCAATCAATCAATCAATCAAAGGTATAGAATCTAATTGGGCTAGATGCTGGACCTTCCTTCAGCACTTCCAATGGGGCACCATCCTTCACAGCACCCGAGAATGGCAAACAAACTTAAGAGGGTGGGGGCTGAGTGACAGACATTTCTCTGACTTTCAGACCTCAGCACCCCTTACTGCCCCCTTGAAAGCCTCACACCCTTGTACCAGCTATGTAGAAGAGTCCTACCTTGTTAGAGTCTCCCCCTCAACCTGATACCAACAGTTCAGAAAGAAAAGTTAGGATGTAGAACCATCCAAGAGTAGGGTGAGCAATGGAAAAGGAGAGGTTTTCTCCCACTTCTAATAGTTCTGTCAAAGAGAAATATTTCAGCAGGTGTAGCTTGAATCTGAAAATGCATGTGCTGGCTGAACTTTCTTCTTCGGAGCAACTATTAAAGTTACAGGAACATCATCCTCTTTTTCACCGAGTCTCCCTACCATAAAGAAAGGAAATCACAAAAGCTGTGCATGAGAGTCCATATTCCCTCTGTGCAGCCCACAGGCCTGCATAATGGTGAGCATTCGATGGCAATATTCAAGAGAGTGCCTTTTGGACTAGTCTGGTTAGGTTTTCTCAGCATGACTAACCAATACCCAAATACCACCCAATAAAAGAATAAAAAATGGAGGGCTTACAGCAGCCACAGTACCTAACATTTCTATTTTATCTTCCCATACCTCAAATAAAAGAGGCGGAGAAACTTCAATGACGATAATCCCTCCCAAAACATAATATATATAATAAAACACCAAGGGGCTTCTACTTTCTTCCTTCAGCTCAGCATGCTATGCTTGCTCTCTATGGGGCTTTAATAGATGGTGAGTGTTTTTCGGACAAAACCAGGGAAGGGCGGTGAGTCAGTGCAGGCCTCGAATTCATGATGTTTTCTGGACTGAGGCCTTAGCAATTTCTTCTTGGTGGTATGGGGTGGGGAGAAACACCTCTTGACCCGTGAGGCCTCCCTCTTGTGCATGAAAGCTGCCATGTGTTCCAGAAAAAATAAAAAGACAAGCCAATATAGGAGGATGGGAGTGGTGTAAACTTTCCAGAGGTCTAACAAAACCATGGGGCGGTGGAATGCGATGGGCTGAAGGTGAACCAACAGGGAGTGAGGCTGGTGCAAAAACTGACACACCGTTTCCTGTTTACAATCTCCTGCAATTCAAGATGCAAAGAATCACAGTTGTGTAACCGCCATCTTCACTCCGGCATGATAAACAGTACAAAAATCCACCCACAGTGTTATCGTTTTTCCAGCTGCTTTGAAAAAGAACAGCCAATGGCACTATTTTGCTTCCCCCCCCCCTTTGATCACTGGCTGAAAGAATCTAGCTGATATTTTGACAAGAAACAACCACATCGTCAGTATTGTTTTTAAAAATATATATATTGGCCTGGCTTTGACATGGAACAATAATCTCGATGACTCTGCAATAGTCAGTAGCTTCGGCCAATTCTTCTTTTCACTTTCTTCGCTTCCCTTCTCTCCTCATTCCAAACAAGTCCCCCGTCCCCTGCCTGCCATCTGTGTGTTGATAATTTTTGTTTACAGACAGCTGGGTTTTAAAAGGTCAGGAGGATGTACAAGAGCAGCTCAAGGGTCAGTGTGGATTTAAAAGAAGTGTTTAGTGCTGCTACCAAACTATGCTTCAAACCACAACATCATTTTTCCCAAGTATCTAATACATAGCAACAGGTATATTATTAATACTTTGTGACATTTACAGGATATTCTTAAAGTAACAGTACGCACGGAGGATCAGGCTGCCATTGACCTTGGGGCTGATGAATTCTGTCATCTAAAACATGGGGAGCAGTAACTTTTAATATCATTTAATACCATATATATCTTCAGTAGCTCAGCAAGTCTCGTTTGACAACTAGTTTTTTTTACAATACATATAACAGATCACCCCTTTGAGCTTCTCACCCACGATTTACAGCAACATTAGGCAATCTAACATTTAACATTAAAAATCACAATAGCAGAAAAACAAACCAATAAACAGGAACTGCTGGATAGCTCAATAGTTTTTAGGCATATTGCTACAGTGTTAAAGATAGGGAGTTTGATTCCTATTGTGTCCCCTTGATAGGAGATGGACGATGATCCGTGGGATCCCTTCCATAAATGCTAGTTGAATAAATATGGAGAAAATTTTAAATCCATTAACAAATCCCCCCCCTCTTTGTTCCTCATTCCTACTACAGGACTTTAAAACTGGGCAAATTTCAAGATGAAAGAGTCATATTGCTGATTCATGCCTGGTTTTTGTATTTTATTTTGTTTTGTTTTTCTTTTATTTTTACCTGTAATGCCAGAATTTCAGAAAACCAACATTTTTTCCTCAGCTGGATACGGCAACAGGAGACTGGAATAGGCCATCCAAAAAAACCCAAACAAATAAACAAACAAACAAACAGGGACTTCTAGCAGACAAGCACATTTTTAGTTAAGTTTTGAAAACTAAGTGTTTTCAGTCATTCAATGTGTTTTAACTACTATCATAAATTGTTCTAATGCATTATTTATTGTGGTTTTATTTTTTAAATCTCTGTTAGCCGCTTTGAATCCCATTATCAGAAGAAAGGCAGCCAATAAGTAAATAAATACAGTGGTACCCCGACTTAAGAGCAATTCGACTTAGGAGCAGAAAACTGTTGGCATTTTAACTGCCACCTTACAAATTTCAGATGTGGTCTGCTCGACGTACAAATATATATTTTTTATTTTTGAACTTTTAATTTTTTTAAGATAGGTACCCCGACTTAGGAGTAGTTCGACTTAAGAGTATGCATTTGGAACGGATTAAATTCGTAAGTTGAGGTACCACTGTATATTCATCCCATCCAGTTCACTATTGCTTGCCTATGCCTTCTTCCCCACCCCACCCCATGCCCTCTGCCCTATTGCCTCTACATTCTATGCCAGCCTCAGATTTGTCTTTAGGCTCAGAAGTGGCAAATAACTTGGACACTATAATACGAAAGCATGACACTACAATCCTAATATGTCAAGTATTAAGATGGGTAGAGACCATATCCTTCACACTGTCCAGTTCTTCAACTATCCCAAGAATTTTGAGGGGAGAAAGAAACAAATTTATTTTTTATTTATTTATTTATTAATATTTTTGCTCTTCCTTTCTCCTTGGAAAAAGACCCAAGGCGGCTTACAGTAAGGAAGGACAATATCCAGTCCAGTACAATTAAGACATATTGAAGTTTAAGAACAGGGAATTGAGGGGTTTCTTAACAAACACGGCCAGGCCTAGGTCTTGGTGAGGTGATAAAAGCCTCCACTTGGGTATGTGCCAATTCAGTTTGAAAGTGGGAACTCAAGTGAGCATTAGGCTCCTCCATACAAACAAAACTAAACAAGCATGTTGGAGACAAGAGAACTCTTCTGTCCAGTGTCTAGTCCTTTCTGTAGAATGTAAATGTTGGAAGTGAGGAGGAGTATTGTATTCACTTGTGATTTCCAAGAATTTGACCCTGTCATGGAAATGTCTTGCTGTTCTTACTTCCCAAGATTCTCATATCAAGTGTAACTTCATGCATTAACTGGGCAAAAGGACCAACAAGACTCAAACAGCCCAATGCACTTGTTAGAGGACCCATATTAAGGGATAGACTATGTACTTGCACAGGCAGCAAAACATAGGGGAGTTGGACAAAATATAGTTCGTCATCAAAACCATATCAACACTCATGAAAATTTCATGGATGCTGTTCAAGTGGAGTTTAAGATCTGCAGTGAAACTGGTCATCTTGACTGACATTGGAGTTCTTCTTCTGATATATTTATTACACTGCATTTTGTCATTCTCAGAAATTCACTTTATGCCATATTGTGCCAGGCCAGGGTCTGTTTCTGTTCATTAGTGGATCTATGTCAAAGCAGCTATTAATTTGTACCAACCTTCATTTGTATCTGTCCTCATTAAGCAGAGCCGTCTGCCAAATCAGAGCATTCAATCCACCCATTTAATTTCTGGTTGATTGTATTTTGCCCCAGTAAATTTTAAAAAAAATGTCTCAGCACAGCTGAAGAATGAGTGCAGTTCACTCATCTGTGACTTAACTACGGTAACTGCCCACATACCAGGTATTAAAGAGAATGTTTTTTTGATAATATGTGCTGTATCGGGACCTTGACTTTTTTTCTTAGTTTTATAGCTATCTCTTTTTATTTTTGGAAGTGTTTCTACGCCTTTAGTACAGTAAATGCCTCATAAGACGAATGCCCCTTAAGACAAAAATTCGTAAGACGAATGAAATGTTTGGGAATAGGAAAACCTTGTAAGATAAATTTTCCTATGGGATGCGTAGCAAGACGAATTCAATGCATTCCTATGGGAATCTGCATTAAAACTGTGCTTCGTAGGATGAATTTTTTCATAGGATAAATTGACCCGTAGAACGAATTAAATTCGTCTTAAGAGGTACCACTGTATATGACAGAGAGAAACTCAAAGAGAAGTTTCATGAGCTGGAATGATCCCTGCTACGGAATCAGTACTGTGTTTGCTGAATATCTGTTTGTCCCAGATATTGGAAAGAAGGAGCTTCATCAAGATTTAATACTAAGTTGTCATATCTCACATACTCCTTTGTATGAGAGGCCCAGCGCAACCTATCTTTCTTCCATGTCTTGAATCACGTGCTGTAGCAGGCACAGCTTTTCAAGAAACATAACCTTGTCAGTCCAGTAAGGCAACGCTGAGGATAATGATTTCAAAAGGCAATGACACACACAGAGTTTGCTTTGAATGAACTCAGGGAATCCCCCATTAATTTTTCTTTGTATCTCATAGGTCAGCCACACAAATATCCAGTGTACTTTACATAAGAGATTCCCTGCAATCTATATTTAATCCCTGTCACACTTACGTAACTCTCCTACCCCTCCTGCTTAACTAGTTCTGCAAGACATTCCATTCATATTTTATCCTGTTCCCATTGACATGCTTGCAGCATTCCTTAGGCCTTGTCCACCTCTCTTCCTTACGTTATTGTATGCCATGTATGCCTGAAACAACTCAAGCCAAATCACTGTATGCAAATGTATCATATATCCAACAGCCAATGAATATTTGGTATGAAACCTATATTCTAATGACCATCTCATTCTGCTATTCTGTGTCTGAAGAAGTGAACCTGATCCACGAAAGCTTATATTAAAATAAAATACAGTAATTAGTTGTTAAGGTGCCACTTTTTTGTATTTTATTTTGTTTCGTTTCTTTGATTTTTACCTGGATTTCTAGCAGACTAACATCGCTGCCTCTTCCAAAACTTCATGTAAATGCGTCTCTCTCTTGCACTGTGGGTTAATGAGCAAAAGAGCAAGAGAGGCAAGACTAAAGCCTGGAGCATATGTGATGCAGTTGTCTCAAGGAACTGTCTTAACCCAAACCAATGGCAAGGAGTTCCTTATGTGCTTGAATCTTTCCCACTAGTCACCCCATCTGCTTTTCTCCTCTCTCCATCTCTTTCTTGTTTACTTTTAAAAAATTAGGAAGGGGATGGCAGTATTGATAGTACTCCTATTCCGCACAGCCCTAGCCCACCACTAAAGGGTTAAGGCATTTATCCAGAATATGTCCAGAAACTAGAGCCACACATCTTTTTCAAGTATGGGAAGAACATGTTTGTCTTTGCTTATAGGGAAGCCTTTCAATATTTCTTCTCAAGTTACTACTCTGGGTGTATAGGAAAGAACTCTTCAGCACTAGCTCGCTGTATATTCCAAGGGCAAGTAATTATTTTGGATTCCTTCAAGCAGAAGGAAATGATCACACAAAATGCAGCAGAATCTACCCATCATTTTGGATCTCTTTATTGAGATCTTCACCCCCAAAACAGACAGACACAGGAAGGCAAGGGCGTATCGAGGAGGTGGAAGGGTGCATTTGCCCCAGGCGAATCTGGGGGCGCCTGGAGGGGGAGCAGGAGGAGGAAGCTGTGTGCCCTTCCACCAGCAGTCCTCCTTTCCCCCCGGCTAAGGCTTGCCAATGAGACCCCCTCTGCCGCCTTCACTGCCACTCGCCAAGCGAGCGACAAAGCAGGCAAGCAGGCGGGGAGCTTGGTGGCCGCTGCACCCTCCTCCTCTTCCTCCTCTTCCTCCTCCTCCTCCTCCTCTTCTTCTTCCTTGCCTTGTAGGTTGTGTTTTTTCAACAGTTACAACCTACAAAAACAATTCAAGGAGCCATGTAGCCATCACAAAAGACAAATACAAAAGTGGAACAGGTGATACCTTTAGGCTACTATAAAAACAACAAAACATTGCTAATATTTCGAGGGCAAGCCCCCTTCCTCAAGAACAGTACCAATAGGTAACAACATGGCAAAAGATGGATTTGCCAGGAATTATTTCTTAGTTGTTAAGTCCATGGCAAGCTGCCCTCGAAATATTAGCAATGTTTTGTTATTTTTATAGTAGCCTAAAGGTATCACCTGTTCCACTTTTGTATTAACCTACAAAAAGTATTTATACCAACCACAGATGCTACGGTCAGCAAAGGATAAAATGAACCCACTCGCCACTGTAGGAATATATTGGATACTTTGTAGTTGTAGCCAGGTATATATTGGGACCCCAAAGTGCAGCATCCAGACCAGAATCCAAGAATATGAAAGACACTGCAGACTAAAATAACCAGAAAAATCAGCAGTAGTGGAACACACCCCTGAAACAAACTGGACATGAAATCCTCTTCCAGAACAGAGAGGAACTGGGCAACACTAACAATCACTATGTCAGACTGCACAGGGAAGCCATTGACATCCAGAAACATAAGCACAGTTACAACAAAAAGAAGAAAGTCTAAAAATTAACAAAGCCTGGCTTCCAGTACTGAAAACTACAGCCTGCAAAAGATCAGAGTTCAATTATTCCCACCCATCCACAAGCACCGGTCATCAGTTCACACAATAGAACAGCTAAGAACACACATCAACTACAGAGAAGGATTGCTGCCACCCCTGATTGCAGTGAAACTTCTTAATCCCTCCATCACAATACAATGACTAACACCTATTTTCCTGCATAGGACAAGTTTCCTCTTTCCCACAACTTTAAAACCACACAGTCTCACTCTATACCCAAGAGCACAGAGAGAACTCTTAGTTCCCTGAGCTCCTTGCCCTCTAAAGATGCCAGCCACAGAGTCTGGCGAAGCATGAGGAAGAAAAACTTCCAGACCACCACCAAACAGCCCAAAAAACTCACAACAGCTATTTAATTTTTCTTCTGTACATATTACTCTGGAAGTGACTGTTGATCTGACAGAGGAAATAATTGATCTATGTACTACAGTTTTATGTGACCTTAATCAAAGCCTGGATAAATTACTTTTTTTCTACCAGAACTTCCAGAATCCCCTAGAAAACATGGACATTCAGGAAATCTGAGAGTTTTTAGTCCAAAAAAAGTATTTCCCCCCAAGATCTGATTTTAATGCATGTAACTCATAGATGACTATCGTGGGAGCTCTGTGAACATTATAAACAGGCAGGCAAGTGCTGAATCTGGTCAACAGCTGGGCTTTGGGTGTATACTAGTTGATGAGATGATGAATGCTCTCCTAGTATTCGAATGTTTTGCATGCCTGGAATCTTGGCACAAACATATCTGTAATACATCCACACCTTATGTTTCCCCAGGCATCCACACCTGCGTCAGCTGAGTGACATCTCAGTATGATGGATACCGGAAGAGGCTGCAACATGCTCTCTCTCTCTCTCTCTCTCTCTCTCTCTCTCTCTCTCTCTCTCTCTCTCTGTGTGTGTGTGTGTGTGTGTGTGTGTGTGTGTGTGTGTGACTCAAGGAAACCTAATCCCTTTATCATTATGCTAAAATCCAATGTTGCCAATCCCATAGAAATTAGGGTCATACAGTATTTGGGGAAAAAGGTGGAATAGCAAAAACTCATTAAACCTTTGCTTTCTGGTCAGACCTGCTGGAAGGAAAAGGAACTGCCCTTTACTCAAAAGCTCCTCTGACTCATGGATAGCCCTGGAAGGAATGTTACACATGGAAGTCACCCATAACTGCTTATGAATTCCTGCCCAAGAATCACAAAGAAAGAAAGAAAGAAAGAAAGAAAGAAAGAAAGAAAGAAAGAAAGAAAGAAAGAAAGAAAGAAAGAAAGAAAGAAAGAAAGAAAGAAAGAAAGAAAGTAAGTCCTGGATCAATTTGCTCCCCAGCGCTCTAACCCACACCCTTTTGAGTCTCTGTCAGAAGCTTCTATTTTTTTTTATGTGGGTGGTGCTCTCTAGCGTTAGTCTATTCCCAGGGCATGCAGCTGCCAGGAATAGACTAAAACTGAGCCTTGCAGCTATCAAAGCTTCCAAGGCTCTTTCCAGTGTCAATGAATAAGTGAGCCACTTCAAGATGTTGGCAAACTGAACACCTCCCCAGCTCCTCTACTCCACTAGACCATCAGTGTTGTGCTGAATCACTTAGATTAAATGAAATGTTATACAGTACTTTTCTTTGCCTTGGTGTGGATTGCTGAACAAAACTTCCGCTGTAGACAGTTTCTCAATTAGTACTACAGAAAAAGGAAAGAAACATTTTAAGAAATGTAATCTAAGTGATTCAGTGCCTCGCCAATGGTCTGGCATAGGCCAAAATAATTTCACTTCCCAACTGGATAGTTTCATGAGGTCTTGAGCAATGCAATGCGTTTTCTTAGCAAATTCCCCTGACTACTGTTAGATCAATTCACCATCCTCCAACTTTGTGCATCACCTCACTTGACACAAACAGACACACAAGTGTGCACAGTACTGAGGAGGAGGAGAAACCCATCTAATTCCTTTTCCCTGGGTGTCCCCCCTACTCTGTCTCCTGCTTGTCTCCCCTCCCTTCCCTTCCCTTTTCCACATTCTTCTTTCTTTCCAAATGTGGAAAGAGAAAGGGGGCTCCCTCACTTTCTGGCACCCTCCTATCACCTCCTTTCTAGCTTCCTTGTGCACCAAAGGAGCTCCTTAGCAACTCTGTGATGCTGATCCCCCCCTTTTTTTTTGTCAAAAGTCACTTTTTCTCCTCTTTCCCCCTTTCAACTGGCAGTGTTCAATTGAAAGGGAAAACATTCAATTGGGACTTGACAGGGAAAAGAGCCAGAGAAATGCCTGATGTCAATATGCCATTTGGATGGGAGGACTGTGCCAAATGGCACACTGATTCTCCTGACAACCTGTACATCCCCTACGGAAATGAAACCAGCTCACACCCAAAGGGCCAGTGTAGGGGCAAAAAGGGTAGCATGAGGAATGACTAGTTGGGAGGAGGGACATTTCACCACGGGGTTGAAGGAACACCTGCAACTGGGATGCAAATGCCTGGCTGGCCGTCTCCATTTAATTAAATTCCCAGATGTGGAAAATGTGAGGGGATGCTCAGCGCCTCCCTTTGACCCATCCAGGCATTCATGGTGGCTGACCTCCTCTTCCACCAGCCAGATACAGGGCGAAGGAACAGGACCAGTGCAGGGAGCAGCAAGTTAAGGCTGCACATCCCTAGTGAAGGTAGGGGAGGACCATAAGGTTTTCAGGAGGCAGAGTGTGTGGAGGGGCTTTCTGCCTGTTGCTTCTGTTCTGACCTTAGCAACTGAAATGAGCTGGCAGCTCAATGCCCATTGGCAAGAGACCAAAGGGAAGGGTCCCCCAGAGAGGCTCTGTCTATACAGTACAGTATATGATTATACATATGAATAAATGTTTGGCTTTGGCTCTTTGGAACTCTGGCTAGTAGAACAACATACAAGGCAAGTGCAGGCTTGCCTGGACCTGGAGCACACAATTGCCACATGGGAGCATGTTAAGGCACACCCAGTATCTTTCTGTTCTTGTATCGAAATATAGGTTGTCCTCTCAGTTTTGGTACATTGCTCACTGGAAATGAGAACTAACACAGTCATCCAACTTTTCTAATACCCAAGAACCTAATTTTAACTTCAGTTAGCAAAGTGAGGCATCTTTTTAATTTGTTATCATCAGTTCCTGCTGCTGTCCTTCCCTGCCCAGGCTGACCAAACACAAAGGCAGTGCACCTGTGTCTATAACAACAGTGTGGGAGCAATAATTGTGGCAGGTTCTGTTTTTCTCAACCCCATATGTCTAGCTGTTCCAGTCCCAATGCTATCTATTACACAAAAGGTACAGGAACCCTTCCTTATAATTGTTCTGCCTCTTTTTCTACTCATACTTCTGTTTCTCTCTCTGAAAAAACAAAGAACAAACTTCCAAATAAAAATGGCAGTGGCGCCCTTTGTATGTCGTACCATGTGACCCACCTGTAGGGTCTCCCGACTTACCAGCTGAACACCAAAATATTAAATTAGTTGTTCTAAACCCTTGGTCCCAAAAGATTATTGGAGTTCAGCTTCCAGAAGCTTCACTTAGCATGGCTGGTGGTCAGGGACTCTATGCAGTGCAGAGTCAAACAGTGTCTAGAGACCCCAAGTTTGAAACCTCTGAACTAAGTGATGTGTGCGCCTCAATGTTTGGAAGCTGAATGGGATAACCTAGGAAAGCACAAACTCACAGAGGACTATATTTAATTCAGGCAACTTGATGCAGCCATCTCACTTCCAGTTTCCACATTACTTTCTTTCTTTCTTTCTTTGTAATTTAGAAGTTATTTATTCCTAGCAATACTTAAAAGACGGCAGATTTAACAATCAGTAATAAGGCCTGATCCCTGTTTGGATGGTTCGTAGGGGACACCACTTGAAGTGGTATCGCCTTCAGACTCCTAGGATCTCTAAAACACATCGCAACAGATGGATGGATGCATAATAATTATCATATACATTTAGTACTATATTGGGGAACAGAACAATTGATAAGATTGCAGTAACATTTTTAATGGCTTCCTAATTTTTTTTTTACTGTGGCTTTAAAAACTGGTTCAATTCTCTCTTTATAGCTCAAAACTGTGCTTTTCATGATAACAATAAAAGTAGATCCTTCGCAACTGCTAGGTCAGTGATGGCGAACCTTTTAGAGACCGAGTGCCCAAACTGCAATTCAAAGCCCACTAATTTTTTTTTTTTTGCAAAGTGCCAATACAGTAATTTAACCTGTATACAGGTAGCTATGAAGGGGCAATGTTGGGTGCCCACAGAAAGGGCTCCGAATGCCACCTTTGGCACCCGAGCCATAGATTCACCATCACTGTGCTAGGTGGAAAATGTGATTATGCAGTAGATCCG
The DNA here is from genome assembly GCA_037367245.1 of Phrynocephalus guinanensis. Lineage (NCBI taxonomy): Eukaryota > Metazoa > Chordata > Lepidosauria > Squamata > Agamidae > Phrynocephalus > Phrynocephalus guinanensis. The sequence goes on along the minus strand of CM074743.1, from coordinate 29,658,946 downwards.
TTTTAGCCTGACACTTGTTTCCTATGCAATACTAGCTAATCCCATAGGCATAGTGCAGGCATAAAGCTGGAAAATATCTGTAGATTACTCAAACAATAGATCCAAGTCACAAGTGGAAGACAGATGCCTCCACACGCCCCATCAAAAGATATACAATCACCACGTGCCTGTGTAAGTTGCCCAGTGGTCTTAGATAAAGATCAGTCAATTATGCTGTGTGGCAAGCAAGCACCTTTACTGACATATTCAACAATAAGACAGTCAAAGCAAGATGAAGATGTCGATACTAAACTTATAAAATAAAACTTTCCTTGAGATACAGTGCTGTGTGCCATCAAAAATAAGGCATCTAAATGGCCACTGTGGACTGAGACTAGACTAGATGGTCTTTGGAATGACTGAGCATGTTTCTTCTTGTGCTTGTACTCTTTAAAACACCACCATCACTACCACCACCACCACAAAACTGTGTTAGGATGCAGTTCACACCACTGACATCATTCTCATAAATATCAGACCCAAATATTCACTAGATCACAACTGCAGTTGAAGATAGAAAAAATATTTTATAAGTAGGATAAGCAATCTCAACAACCTGCAGAAACTGATCAAACTGACAGCTCAATCTTATAATAACACTGGCAGTATCCTTTGGTGAAACTAGAATTTGCAGTTTTCATGACATTTACTATAGTTACAAGAGTCCCGCTGCCAAGGCCATTGCCCTTGCTGGCTGAAAGATTCTGGGATTTACAGTCACTCCCAACAAGCAATGTTTCTGTACACTGGCTGCACTCTGGCTGTAGCTTAGAACACCAACCCAGCTTATAAGAAGCAATGCTGATGAGGTAAAAATCATCACATGTGTGCTGGATCCTTGCTCCTCCTGGTTTATAAAACCAGCCAGAAGGAGTGGATGAGTGACGAATGCATCATTGCAATCAGTGGTTCTATTTTCATGTGTATTTGCATGTATTTTTTAAAATTAAAATATTTTATCCCACCTTTCCCCTTTAAAAGGACAAAAAGTGTCTTGCATCATCAAAAGACAATATTTAAAAGCTAAAAACATTACCCATACAAATATTTAAAAAGAATCAAACAAATGCCGCACTAAAAATTGTAAACAAATAAATAGATTCAAAGCACCCAAAGCACAATACTCAATTTAAAAAAAAACTTTCAGACAGCCAATCACTATGGGAAAGCCTGTTTGAAAAAAAACTTATTTGCTTGTGGAAGGGCAGCAGTTCTCAAACTCAATTCTATCTTTATTAGATTTTTATTTTTAATTACTCTGTATCACATGCCCAGAAAATATGTAAGCCATCAAAGACAAAGGACAAAGCTAGAAAAAGATTGTGGGGACCACAATTCCAAGGAACTCCCAGACAACAAAGCAAATGGGCCTGCTTCCTGCAGGATTCTGGGAACTGTAGAATAAAAAAATAATATAGACAATTTTTGAACACTGTCCACCAACTATAGTTGGTGACTCACTAGAGGCCCAGAGAGACTCCTTCTTTTTCCTACCTGCTGGCAACTCCAATATCTGCTTCTTGTATTCCTGTACAGTACAAAGAATTGTCGTACCGTTGCCCCCCGCCCTTTTGCGGTATATCACGGGTCCGCAGTATATGAAAAAAAGGCCCCCTGGGGTAAGGAGGAAAGGCCTTCCCGGGCTCATCGGAGGCCCCAAAAGTGCTTCCCCGCAAACCAAAAGTGACTTTTGGTAAACCAGAAGTGACCTCCGGATCACTAGAGAGCACTTTTGGGGCCTCCGGAGGCCCGGGAAGCCTCTTGCAGGCCTGTTCAGAGCAGCGCCAGGCCTGGGGTAAGTACAAGAACCCCCAGAGAGACCCCTCCCAGTCTCGACCCGACCCAGCATCCGCATATTGCGGATTTTCAATTATCATGGGTTGGGTCGGGTCCCTAACCCCCATGATAGGCGGGGCTTTACTATACAGTATTCACTCTTCATCTCTACAATCTCTTCCCTATATGACCCAGGCTCTGCTTCCTAGAATATTTTGCCATCAGTCTTGGAAACATAGGATGTTGGGTTATGACCCCTTAGTCTGGTCAACAAGATTTCTTCTTCATATATGTTCAGAGCCTGGCAGATAGCAGCAAACAAACATGAAGAATGAATGGCCTTGCTGAATGGCCTTGAACGTTCAAGTCTTGGAAATCTGGACTCTTAAAAATCTTTTCTCAGGCATTAGAAGGGACATCTTACACCGTCAGATTCATTAGAGCTTATAGGGAAAGTGGTACAACAGAAGTAGTAAGTAGCATATCAACTCTTTTTCAGAAATAAAGCTTTATGACAAATTTTAATCATAAGAATTGTGAAATCCTTTCACATTCTCAAGAATGACACTTTGCAGAGTTCCTTAGAAAAATACAAAGTCAGCTGAGCTTTAAACTTCAGATTCAGTGTAGAAAGCAGACCAACAGCTCCAAGCCAGTTCTGAGAAAGGAAACCATGTCTACCTACACAGGATAATGAACTGCTATTCGTGCGTATCTATCAAAATGACAGGTGCTGCATACTACTGTTAATATGCTGCTCTATTTTTCCCTTAGAGAACAAATACAGAATGTGTTCTGTTCCAACTACATCTAGTTCTGCCCTAGATTAAAGAACCAAAGTTTTCAGCCCAAAACTACCACTTTATTTTATCTTTCTGGGAAAAAGACACAAATAGAGATCTCATTCTCAAGCTCCCATAAAGTGACAGAACTGAATTGAAGTATCAGTGAATAATGGACATATTAAGAACATTTTAAAAAAGAAAAGAAACAGTTCCCATTCATCGCTAAGTGGAAGGTTACATAGAAACCAGTCGTCACGTCAGCCATAACCATACAATGGCCAACATCACTGTTTAATGTTCACACATATGAGCATTAAATAACAACAAAGTAGATTTATGAGTAAAACATTTCAACATTCAGTTTTCTGGGGGGGACATCAAATTGTGAAATTTTGCAAGTAGAATGCTAAAATAATGAAGGGGGTGTAGAAAAGCAATCATTAAAATGTGCACTGCATTTTAAAAGAATAATCAGCTTGTTTTCCACCCAAGTCTAAAAGCAAAGTCACTATATGACAACACTCCTGACAGTTGAACATGTTTTACAAAAGCAAGCATAAACAAAAGACAGAAATGAATTGAAAGCGTATTGAATTACAGTACAATATTTGGTCAAAATCTGCAGTGTGTAGTATGGCGAAATATGGTATTTGCAGGTCCTATGATTATAATTCTCTGTAGCTACAATATTCGTGTATTCCAATACCACAGTGGACAAGATCATTTATTTTCTAGGCCTCTGTTTTTCTAGGCTTTGCAATATAAGGTTGTTTACTGTGATAATGGCAAGCAGCCAGATTCTGAGTTACAGGCCCTTGCACTGTAGTTACAAGTCCTGTAGGAATAACAGGATTTCCTATTGGAAAAAAATTCATGGTACCTCACGACCCCAAGACCTTTAGGCAGAAAGGATTATTGATAGTGGATGAAGGAGAAGTAATGATATAAATAACTGCCAGAAAAGGGGTACAAAGAACTCTAGTTCTGCTGGGCGCTTTTTAATTAATTTTTATTTTTTTATTTTTTTATACCTACATTTTGTTCCTGCCGCTAATTCTTGGTTGCTGTGGTTGTTGTTGTGCTTTGTTTATTCTTATGTACACTGCCTTGAGTTCTCTTTGGGAAGCAGGTGGTACATAAATCTTAAAATAAATAAATATACTAGAAAATGTATGCACCTAGTTTCTGGGCCTGACATTTGTAACTGACCCATAAGAAGCAAAGCCAAACAGATGCAAGAAACTGCTGTGAGGAAAAAGATAATGAAATGGCACACAGAAGATACAGAAATCATAGATTTTCCTTCATAGATTCAAACTGGGTGAGAACTTAAAAAGCAACTTTTCATGTGGGTCAATTTATGTAGCATACATAAATGCTAAACATTACTTAAAAGCTTATGATGCTTTTACTTTTAAATTATGTATGTTAGAGATGAATACTCTGCCGTTTGCTTTTACAATGTGCCTTTCAGGCTATACCCTCCTGTATTTTAGAATGTAAGGTACTGCTAAACATTCTCTGTTTTACTCTTAAAATATATTTCTGTATATGGTTTGGATACAAGCTATCTCAAAACCCAGATGACCCTTTATGGGCCTGCCTAGGTGTTAAGATCAACAGGAGAGGCCTTTCTCTCAGCCCCATCACCATTACCGGTGTGGCTGGTGGGGACACAAGAGAGAACTTTCTCTGTCACTTATCCCAGATTCTGGAACTCATTTCCACAGGATACCAGGCTGACCCCATTTTTGTTGTCTTTCCGAAAGAAGGCAGAAATATTTCTCTTCTGGCAGGCTTTTCCTTAGTGACTGTCTATGAAACAATAAACAGGTGTTCTTATAATGCTTTTACCTAACATTTGTAATATATTGTTACTGGTCTTCTTCAATATTTGAATAATTTGCTGTTTTAGCTTTTAATATTGTGCTTTTAATTATGTCAGATGGCTTGGGCCATTTCTAAGGGAAAAGCAGGATAAAAATATTTTCAATCAATCAAATGATTGATACACTGTATTATTTTCACAGTGTGAGATCCAAGAGAGTTCACAACTTGAATTAAAACAGATACTGTACAGGTTAAAAAGACAATAAAACAAAGCTCCAGTGTTCCAAGTGATTCCCATACATTTAATAACAACTCTGCAAGTTAGGACATTACAATTATACTCAAATTATTCAAGAAGGAACAAGAGTGTTGAAGGGTATGCACATGTCCACCTAACATGGGATGGCCACAGATCCACCAACAACAGAACCTGCCTGATGCACTTCTATAAGACATTCTGTTGTAGGATTGTCTATTTCAAAGCAACAGCATGCCCTGAATGGTAGCAGAAAGAGATAAGACAGCTATTTTTTAGGGTGGGTTATCCATATTCCAACATATCCCAAGAAAAAAATAATTTAGGGAAGGAGTTGGGAACAGGCACTCCATGGGTTTCCGAATGAGACGGATTATCTAGATCAGCGATGGTGAACCTTTTAGAGACCGAGTGCCCAAACTGCAATTCAAAACCCACTAATTTTTTGTAAAGTGCCAATACAGTAATTTAACCTGTATACAGGTGGCTATGAAGGGGCGATGTTGGGTGCGCACAGAAAGGGCTCCGAATGCTACCTTTGGCACCCATGCCATAGGTTCGCCATCACTGATCTAGATCCATTTCAATCTGGTTTCAGGCCTAGTTACGGCATGGAGACTGTTTTTGTCACCTTGGAACTGGACAGGAGGTTTTGGACATGGGGAGTGTCCCATCAACCATGGTATCCTTCTGGGCTTTCATTCTGGCATGGGACTTGGAGACACTGTTTTACAGTCCTTCCTGGACAGGAAAACCCAGAGGGTGGTGCTGGGGCACTCTTGTTTGACACCCTGGTCACTAGCCTGTGGTGACCCTCAGGGATCTATTTTGTCCTTTATGCTATTTAACATCTATAGAAAACCATTGGAAGAGGTTGTTCAGAGTGTTGGGGTTTGGTGTCACCAGTATATTGATAACACCCAACTCTATTTCTCCTTTCTATCTAAATCCAAGGAAGCTATTTCAGTTCTAAATCCGTGTTTGGTTGTAATGTACTGGATGAGGGTGAATAAAATGAAACTTAATCCAGACAAGACAAGGTTGCAGCCTGTGCTAGATGAGGTTACATTCCTTCTGAAAACATAGATGTACAGCTTGGGGGTGCTACTCATTACATCTTTGAGCCTGCATGCCCACGTTTCAGTGGTGGCCAGGAGTGCCTTTGCACAGTTAAAACTACTGAGCCAGCTACGCCTGTTTCTTGAGCGGGCTGGGTGACACATACCCTAGTTACAGCTCGACTGGATTACTAGAACATGCTCTATCTGGGGCTGCCTTTGGAAAGTGTTCAGAAACGTCATAGGGTCATTGCTGACTGGGGCTGCTTACAGAGATCATGTAACCCCCCCCCCCATTACAGCAGCTCCACTGGTGGCTGGTTTCTGGGCACAATTCAAAGTCCTGATTTGAACAGGTATATAAAGCCCTAAACAGCTTGGATCCAAACTATTTAAAAGACCACACTGAGCCTGTTTAGACTTTAAGATCATCAGGGGAAGCCATTTCTCATTCCCACCACCCTCATAGTTGCATTTGATGGGCCCATGGGAAAGGGACCTCTCTGTCGCGGCTTCCCAATTCAGGAACTCCCAAAAGAGAACTCCCAAAAGAGACCACACTGGCCCCATCTTTGCTGTCCTTCCACAATACCAAGACCTTTCTTTTCATGAAGGCTTTCCTTCCATAACTGGTGGACTGAGTGTTGGTTGTGCTCTGGTGGACTAAAATGGATGGTTGTGCTCTGTTGTTTTAAATGTGTTTTAGTGTTAATTTTATTCACTGTTTTTACTATAACACAGTACTTGTTTAATTCATTTTTAATATTTGTATACCTCCTGCTTTTAGCTTCTGAGTGTTATTTTTTTTAATAATGCAAGCTATCTTGGGTTCTTTTAAAGGAGAAATATTTATTGATTAATTTGATATCTATGCTAAACAGGCAAAACCTTTCTCTTCAGGGTAGCTTTCCCTGAATGATGGACTATCATTATGTGTCTGTTATATGAATCTATAGGTTCACAAAGACTTTGTGTTTATAACTACTTATAACCTTGTAGCTTTAATGTGATGTTGTCTATTAATGATACAAGATGTCCCTCAAATCCTTGTTCTCAATTACTTGAACATGTCTTAATTGCACTGGACTGTATATTATCCCTCATTACTGTAAACTGCTTTGGGTCATTTTCCAAGGAGAAAGGTGGGGTAAAAATACTCTAAATAAATAAATAAATACCACAGCCTTCTAGCAGAAAACTATTCTGGGTGGTTTACAGCATGAACAAAAATACATTTACATACACATTCTGCATCATAAAAATTATAAATAACAAAAACTAAAGAAAGGTAGGATAAAAATATTTTCAGCAAACACACATGTGGTTCCCTAGTTATTACTGTTCAGCTTCCATCCACCTTACTCAGTATGGTCAAATGATGGGAGCTTAAATCCAATAGGATTTCCAGGACCACAGATTTCTGATTCCTATTTCACAAGGACCATGCAGAACACCCTAGCATTCTTTAGTAATTTTTGGACATGGGTGGTAAATGAAGCAGGGGCCCAAGAGTAGACCAGCTGGTACTTTCGTCACAGGGATGAGATTTTAATCAGGATATTGTAAATTCAGCTCAACCTCTTAAAGCCAGTCTTGATGTAGACTAGCAAGGTTAGTGTGAGGGGGGCTGAATTCTATCTAACCCAGAAGGGTTGCAGGTTTGTCAGACTTGACCTAGCGGCTCCACAACTCGGTCTTGTTTGACTATACATCATGCCTTTACTGTTTTAATCCATTTCGTTTCTGTGCATTTCTACTTTATTCTATGCATATATATATGTGCATATATATTTTAAAAATTCATGGGAGACCTCCACTCCAGCACAGTGTCACTATTTTATAATCTTATACATGGCTACCTAAATGTCTCACACTGTTCAGTGCAACACACTCCCAGGAAATATCAGACTGGAGCTTAAACCAACTCAAGTACTTTTGTTCCAGTAACAGCCTTGGTTTTAATACTATCTCACTACTCACAATGCTCTAGGGAAGGAATAGGCAATTATGCCCTCCCCTCCAAGGTTCTTGGACTCAAGCTTCCAGGAATCTTCATCATCAGCTATGCTGACTAGGGCCCATGAGTGTTCAGCAATATTTGCAAGGATATGAGTTACCCACCCCTGTACTAGGCTTTATGTAATGGGATTACTCATCCATTATCCACTGCTCTGTCTATCGCCCTCCACCCGATGTTGCTTGTCTAGCATATAAACAATGGTGGAAATGCACAGCTATTTCTTTTAAGTAATCTCCATCATTGCACCTGACACAATTGATCTGCCTGCATAGACTTATTCTTCCCAGGCGTTGTGTGCATTGAATTAGAGTGACTGTTGTTTCCCAAGCCAGCATGACTGAATTTTCCAAAGGGAAAATTTTGATCTATGCTGCAAAACTAAAAGAAAGCCCCATTGACCCCCCCTGCCTGAAGTTCACTTTTAGTACAAGAAGTCAGTTTTTCCAAACATGACAACTCCAAAACCAGCATCAGGAGTTTGTGGCTCTCCAGATGTTGTTGCATGAGGGATGATGGAAACAACAGCAACATTTGGAAAGGCACCTGCTCCTTATCTCTGTCCTAAACCAACCAAGAACTGCTTTATGGAATCTCCAGAATAATTAATGTCTACATGATCCAAGAAGTAAAAAATAAATCAGTCAAATACTCCTGGTGCCTTTAATAGTAAGCACATAGGCATTCAGGAAGCAATACTTTACTATGCAAATACTATAACTGTGCGGAAACCCCAATTACTGGTATGCTTGCAAAAAGATGCATAGCTACTAATTACTTCCCTTGCCTCAAGGCTAAGGTCCTGACACAGCAAACAGATCCAGAGGCACAGCCTCAACATCAGAGAAGCCCAACATTAAATGTCCAGCATTATCTTCCACTTCCAGGAATGCGGGAAAAGGTTTTAGGCTACGAAATTTACTTTCTATAGGAAAAGGAGTCGTGACTGTTTGTCTATTACCGCCAGTCTGCCTGCTCAGAGAGTCTCCCCCGCGTTTTATCCCTATACTGCCAAACTGTTGGAGACATTTTTAAAAATGCACTCTGCAACTGCTCAGAGGCCCTTTTATCTACGCTTAATGTCCTCTACCCCGGACTGAACCGTGGCACTAATTGAACCCTGAATCTCACGCCTTTTAGAAATGTTTTGGAAGAGGGTCTTTTTAAGAGAGGCAGGTCCCGTAGGGTGCGGTTCCTCTGGCCCTCGCCTCCCTCCTTCCTTCCTTTCTTCCCGGCCGGCCAAAGGCCCTCCACTCACCCAGTTTTTTAAAGGCGCGGTGGCCCGAGAGTTTGGCAACTCCTCCGTAAGTGTGGGCTGCAAGCGGTTGCTCTTGTTGCTGCTGATGGTGCCGGCTCCGGCGGTGGCTTTCGGAGCGAGACTTCTTCCATTTGCCACAAATCATGGCTGGGGGGGGATGACTTGCCCCGTTTCCAAACCCCCCACCCCACCACCCCGTCTTCTTCACCCACCACCCACGGGGGCCACAAACGGGCACTCCACCCGCCGCCTTGGCCGCCCCCTCTCCCCTGCTGGTCCAGCCTCCTTTCCGCCCGGGCGCAGCGCTCAGATTTGGAGAGGCAGAGCCTGCGAGGGACTCTCACATTTCAACAACGCAGGCAAAAGGCGTTTAACTCCTTCCCGCCCACTTGCCCGGGCTTGGGAGGCGAGAGAAGAGCGGGGCCCCTCCCTGGCTCCTTCTTGCAAGGAGTTTTTCTCTCCACCCTCTCCGATCGCCGGGGTTGTGTCGTGGGCTTCGTGGCACAAGGAGGGTGCCTCTGAGGACGTCCAGAGTTCCCCGCTCGCCCAAGCTTGGCTTTTCCACCACCACCACCTCTCTTTCAAGGATGCGCCTCTTGCGGCGAACCGGGACGCGCTGATTACCAAGAAATAATGAGGTGTTAAAATTTCACGTTCGTATTTAGCAGCCATCGCTACTTTAGGGTCTCTCGCCCTCCCGCGCCGCTGTATTTTTCAACAGCATCTGCGCTTCTTCCCTAAAAGTGGAGGCAAGTGGTCCCTTCGGGGCCTCCGGTGAACATCCTCCGAGATGCATCATGGGATACAGCTTGGCGCAACAGCTGGCAACCCCTTAGGCTCCCCTGTGTGCCTACCCAACATTCATACACACACACACAAACATGCACAGGCTGACTATGAGGTGAGGTCCCTGAATTTGGGCACCTCCAAAATGGGGAGGGGGTCTTGCCTCAGGCGGACCTACCCTTCTCTCGTCTTCACCCTTATGTGCTGAATCCTGCCCCCCTCCCCCTGCCTGGTTCATTTCTCTGGTTTAATTAAGTTGGACAGGCAGTTTGTGGCTTTCACCTTGACTCAAATGGAAATGAGGTTTCCTGGTGATTTGATCAATTAAAAATTCAGAAGCCACCAAGTTTGCAAAATAGGCACACAATAGTCTTGAAAGACCTCAAATGCACAATGGTTGACCGGGACTAGCCCTGGTGTTAAGCAGGGTAAGGTGGTCCCCTTACAGGGCAGATGCTGAGAGGGGGTAATAAAGAAAGCAATGTACTCCATAATCTGTTGCCTTCAAGTAGGGCAAAGGATGTTGGTGAGAGTCAATTGCCAGTTCAGTTAAAGCCAACCTGTTGACACAGACGTAGAGCTTATAACTAAAATCAGCCTTTTTGCCTGAGAATTGGAATAGAGTAGCTGGTGTGGGGTCTTTGTCAATGGCCTCTTGACAATCCAAATTCATGGACTCTACCTGACCACCCCAAAAACACATTAATCCTAATATTGCATTCCAGCTATGGATTGTGAAGTGAAACATGGAAGAGGAAGGGCCAATAACCCATTTTGTCTGAGGTGAATTGGTAGAATCTATAACAGGGGTCCTCAAAGTTTTCAAACAGCGGGCCGGTCCACCACGCCCCAGGCACCACTGAGGGCCGGACCACAGTGGGTGGGGGGAGCGGGGGGACCTTGCCGTAGCCCTCCCACTCTAAATTCCTCACTAGCCAGCATGCTGATCATCTGGGCGGTAGTTGGGGGGAGTGGGAGAAGTGGCATAGCCCACTGCTTTGATCTGCCTCAGCAACAGAAGCAGCTGCGGAGGTTGGCTTGCTTGCAAAGCAGGGGTAGGTTGGGGGGGGTTGCAATTGGTCCCGGGGGCCGGATTCAGGACCTTGGGGGGGCCACATCCGGCCGGCCCCGGAGCCTTAGGTTGAGGACCTCTGATCTATAATCAAAACTAGAATTTTAAGTATATCAGAGAATGGGTCTTTCTGAGAGTTTTAGAATGACAAACAGAATTGTGTCTCATAATTTAGAATCCTTTGAGAAGATAAATAATTATATTAAAGGTGATCAGGTAGATGTCATAAATTTGGGTTTCCAAGAAGCCATTTATAAAATCCCGTACTGAAGACATCCAGGCGCATCAAGCCCTCATAGGATAGGAAATTAACAAATAAAAACAAAGAAGCAGAAATATTTAATTACTGAAGCAAGAAACAAATTCCTTGGGGAATTTCTCAAGGGTCTGTCTTTCAAGGATCTGGACTGGAGCTTGTCATGTTTACTATATGAATAAATGATAGGCAGTCAGGATTAAGTAGAGAATAAAATTATTCAGTTTAGTGAGAACTGAAGCAGACCACAGAGTGTTCCATGAAATAGATCTCTATACTGAGTCAGTGGGCATTAAAATGACAAATGATTGTCAAGGTAAGAAAATGTAAAATAAATATCACAAGTCAATTACATACACATAATTTTATTGTCATTCCTGCTAAAAGAAAAAAACAATACAATTGTGCCAAAATAAACAGTCAAACACATTTAAGGAATAGACACACTAAATATTTATATGAAAATATCATCATACCTTATTATAGGTGCCAACATTCAGAAAACATAAATGAATAGAAATTCAGTTTAACACTGTAGTTAATTTCAATAAATGAGATAACAAGATCTAATTAGCAATGGTAATTTGTCTCAGAATCAATATTATGAATACGCCACAGCTAAAAAATTACAATCCAGTTGATAGGTACAATAACAGTAATCAATATGAATTATATACAAAACAAAAATGAACTGAACAACATTAATCAATTTACAAGAAATGTAGATTCAGTCTAATAAATACAATTAAGCTGCAGAAACCCAACATATCCCCATGAACCTTCAGTTTCTCAAAAACACGTGGCTCCTTTCAGGTGTGGCCTTGTTCTTCAAAGCAGCTGTATATATTTTTCCCTCAGCAACTTTGTGCTACAAGTAGGTCCACAGGTAACTGCAAGAAAATGGCCATAAGGGTTAATTTCCATTTCCATTAGCCACACACACTTTAGTGTTGCATCTAACTAGGTAACTGTGCTCAGTTTTAAATTCAGTTTAACATCCCAGATTAAAAGACATGGTTTTTATGAAGTTGGCTTGTTTCCATAAATACTGGTAGTGTTATTGACCACAGTAAAGGGTTTGTAACACAACTGTAGCTGTGATGAAAGTAAACTAAACACATTTACTGTAGGCTCCATGTGGTGGTGCTACCAGAGGAGAAGGCAGGGGAAAACATGCAGGCTAAACTTTGCTTACATGATTCATAAGTATAAATCAGCATCTAATCTGACAAAACCACTCTCTTGATTTCCTAAAATCAGTTCTATGCATTCCTGGAAAATTCAAAGGGCCTTAATTAAGATCCAGCTCTCATGGATTAGAAAGAGATGAGCAGCGTCTGGTGCAGACTTGTGCAACCCAGTGTGCTCCAAAGATTTTGGACTATGAATCCCAGCTACCCCAACCAGACAATCATACTTGGTAGAGGTGATAGGAATTAAATTCAGCAAATCCAGAGAGTTTTACGATGAGCAACACTAGTCTTGTGAAGTCTTTGAAACTGATCACTCAATATGATCACTCAGATTTACCCATCTGTGCAATTGCTCCCCCACAAGCCAAGTTATTTTAAAATGTACAGTCAAAGCTGGATCAGGTGCAAGACAGATCTTGGAATTCCAAACAAACAGGCACAGAGTTAGGCGGCAGAAGGACTGATCAATACAGTGATGTAGCGCCACCTTGAGATCAAACAAGGAAGCCACTTTATCTTGAATTTTTGGGAACACTTGGAGAGCAGGCTCGTTTGTCCCATATTCCATTGCCCATACATTGTACAGTATAGAACAGGCCTGCCCAACAGGTAGACCGGGGGCTACCAGTAGCCCGTGAAGGGTTCAAAAATAGCCAGCCAGCCATCAATAAAAATGTGAGGGTATAAGTTCTCCACCTCTACCTCACCCACCCCAAGGACCACCACTGCCCCAGCAAAGCTCTGGGTCTGCCAGCCCAGTGTCTCAGCTGAGCGGGACAGTTCACGGGCTATGGCACAGTCCCCTGCTCTCCCTACCGGCCATATGATTGGCATGCTACTTGCTCGTGACCAATTGAGTTGTTGGTGCAGAGAAGAGGAAGGGGAGTGGAGGGAACAGCGAGGAGCGGGGTCATGAGCATACCCACCTCTTTTGCATGGTAACATCCCCCTCTTCTCCCCTCCTGGAGAATTCCTTCCTCCCATCCTTTCATCCTCCTCCTTCTCCTCCCACCCCCACAGCTGCCTCACAGAGACTGTCACCTGCCGCTCCTCTTGCTCCCCTTCTGAGCCATTCCCTCCTCCTTGCACCGCCGTGGCGATGTGATTGCCCCGCTGCTGGCTTGGCCCATCCCATCTGCACAGAGAATATGGCAGGAGTGAGTGAGAGCTATGGGCGGCAGCCAGCAGTGGCATCGAGGGGGCTGGAAGGGAGAAGGGGGGAAACAGGAGGAGAAGTAGAGTCAACTCAGGCCCCCGGTGGGTTGGGAGGGAAAGTTCACCTTTTTAAAAAAGTCTTCCAGCAGCCCGGGCAAGCGGAAGGGGCGATCTGCGCAAGCATGCACGCACCTCCCTTGCACCCATCCACACCGGCTCGAGCGGGTTTAAGGGAAGCATGTGCATGGTCAGCCTTACCATAGAAATGCATTGAAATATGCTCCCTCCAGAAAGGATTAATTGATCTTCAATGTGTTCCTATGGGAAAGCGCTGCTCTACTTACAATTATTTTTACTTAAGAGCATATGCTCGGAAGAGATAACATTCATAAGTAGAGGTTTTAGTGTAGTAGCCCTCAGGCAGTTTTGTCCGGAAAAAGTAGACCTTGGCCTGTTCAAAGTTGGACAGCCCTGGTATAGAAATTCACAGACCAATCTAACCCTTAGTCATGCCTGTCTGCGCTTTTTGGGGGTGGGATTGCTTCATTTTAGTTTGGATTTTGGCACGATTACTAGTATTGAATGAAAGGGACAATGACAGGTATTTTCCTCACCACAACAGTTCAGTGCTATGTCACTTGGGTGGCAAGCTAATGCAGAGATATGGAAAATGGAAAAAAGTATAAATGGAAAACAATAATCAGGTTTCTCCTGTTCCTTGCAGAGGGAGTGACAGGAGAGGACATGGTGGGTGATTCTCTCTCTCTCTCTCTCTCTCTCTCTCTCTCTCTCTCATTTTTTTAAACAATCCAGCACTGCTTCACTTTGGTGGCAAACCAATGGAGTAATATGCAGTATTATCTATCTATCTATCTATCTATCTATCTATCTATCTATCTATCTATCTATCTATCTATCTATCTATCTATCTATCTATCTATCTATCTATCCGTCCATCTTAAAGCAGACTTTCTCCACTCCACAGATGGGGAGATAGAAGAGGAACTGGAGAGGGAGACAGAAAGAGAAAGGGAGAAATCTCTCTCCCCCTCCCCTCTTTCTTTACAATCCAGTGCTATTTCAGATCGATGGCAAATCAGTGCAGTGGTGTGTCACTTATCAATAAATTAAAATAAATGAAGCCTGGCTTTTTCAATTGCTATGGAGAAGGAGACAGGAGAAGATATGGGGGTATGGAGGCTGATGAGAGTGCAGAATGATGATAAATAGAATCACTTTATGGACAAGTCCACTTCATCAAACATGAATGTCTGATGAAACGGACTTGTCTGATGAAGTGGACATGTCTATGAAAGGTCACATTAAAACAATATAGGTTAGACTTCGAGGTGCCAACATTATATCTTATTTTTATTTTTATTTTTATTTTTATTTAACTTTTATTTAGTTTTCACCTATAACAAATCCTAGGAAGGTTAGTTCCAAACAATTACTGGAATCAAGGATGAATCAATATCCTTAATGGATTATAGCAATTTTGTTAAGCATTCTGATTCTAGTGCTCAAACCTAGATGAGAGAGAGAGAGAGAGAGAGAGAGAGAGAGAGAGAGAGAGAGAGAGAGAGAGAGATTTCAAATAGGTCCTTTAAGCAGCAAAGAAGCCTAGCTGCTCTCAGATGGTTTGAAAGTGGGGAAAGTATATCTCTGGGAAATGACAGGACATGTGGTGACATATCTATCATTCCCAGGGTTGGTGGCTCAAAACTGCAAAGTTACCATGACTAATTTTGGCTGACAAGGTGCCAGGTGCATGCCAGGTGTGTGCCAGGCTAGTCATATGTTGTAAATTAGCTGCAGGAACCACTGTGTTTCCTCTTCTGCATGTATAAATACCCAATGGTGTTAGCCACCATATGGAAAAATAAAGGAATGTCCCCCCTCCCCCCCCCCATACACCACATTTCTCCTGGTCATTCAAGGTACCAGTAGTTTCTAATATCCAGTGATAAATCTCTTCATCACATGGTCTCAGTTCCTTCTTTCAAGTACTGACTGTAATGACCACCTGGTGGTGCCATTGATTAAAAACGAATGTTGCCTTTCCTGATGAGATATATTACTTCCTTTTGCTGGGCCTGCTGAAGGAAACTCACTCCAGTCTGAAATCTGAAATTATGAATGCTCACTATTTGGCCGCTGATATACTTGTCATTTGTTTGTTTTTTTTAAACTGGCATCTTGTTCCTCTTGAAGAACCCATTTCTTCATTCTATACTATTATGACCTTGTAATTTTTAAAAGCGTTTTGAAGAAATGTTTATTTTCCTCCAGACACAATGGAGACATTTGGGACAATTTCTATCCTTCTTCTTCTTCAGTGTCTGGGCATGAGAGACAAACTGCTTTTAATGATGAAATCCCCCAACTCTATCTAGGATGATACCTTTATCTGACCACACCCATCTTAGGCACAAAGATCTTTTCAAGGTTCTCTTGTGCTATCGTGATGACTCATCTCCACTGTAAAGTCTTTCTTTGCAAATTGGCCTATTGTTCCTTTTTTTAAAAGCTGCATAATCTAGTGATCCTCTTCTGATAATGACTTCAAACATAAAGTCATTGGGGAACAAGTGGCACAGTGGTTAAATACCTGTACTGCAGGTAAAACTGAGCTCATGACCTGGGGTTCAGTCCCCAGGTGGCAGGCTCATGGTTGACTCAGTCTTCCATCCTTCCGAGGTTGGTAAAATGAGTACCCAGCTTGCTGGAGGGGTTGTCAATGTGTAGCCTGCATACTGTGATTAAACTGTAAACTGCCCAGAGACTACTTGAAGTGGTATGGAGTGGTATAGAAGCCGAACACTTTGTTTTTCTTATGTCTGGCCTGCTGTGTGTGTGTGTTGTGTCGTTACAATCGTTACTGACTCTTCGTGACTCAATATCCATGGAGTTTTCTTGGCAGGAATACTGGAGTGGTTTGCCAGTTCCTACTGCAGGCGCCTACAGCACCTGGTATTCCCTGGTGGTCTCCCATCCAAGTACTAACCAGGGCCGACCCTGCTTAGCTTCCGAAATCAGGCGAGATCGGAGACCCACCCTAATTTGTAAATTTAAAATATGAATTCATTGTTTCTGGTCAGTTGAAACAAGTTCTAGAAATATATTTCACCTTTGGACTTCTATTCATCCACACTGACAATTTCAACAACAGGAGGGTTTGAGGGAGTTGTATTAATATTGGTAAGTTTTGGCTTCCTGCATATTAAACGAGTAGGATCCTTGCATGTAAAAGTACAGTATTGCTGTTATTCATCTTACTCTCGGGATGTTTAACACAAAATACTAATATCCATATAAAGTGCATGCAAAAGTACAGCAATATGAATGTGGTAAGAACAGAATAATAAAAACTAAGAACATCAGAAATAATGTAACAAATTGAAACAAAAGAATTAAGATGTACTAAAATAGAGACCTTTTAAAATGCTAGCAAGACATTTATTTATATATTCTCTTCCTTTAAGCCTACATTTTTGGAAAAGATAAATTCAATTGATCAGACAGATCCAGGTGCTAGCAAGAGAAAGATCTGTAGATAGCAAACATTAGCCTAAACGTGTAGCAAAATTCATGGTTGAATAATGTTTGGCTTAGAGAAAGTGTAAGATTCAAAAAAGTTCCATATCAATAATAAGGGGATTAAGCAATGTAAAAGTTGATGTGCAATAGAAATAAGGGTCGCATATGGGAGTTTCTTAGGGTCTCAATGTTCACAAGACTGGCCTCGTTATCAAATAGTCAATCAAGCTGCAAAAGGCTGAAGGTACCATAATCTGAAGAAAATTAAATTGTAAACTTGAAGTGATATGGGGAGGTATATAATCAGAACACTATCCTAGGTATATGGAAGGAAAACAGACATCAGCAACAGCTTTCATCTTCCAAATAACTTTTATTTTGTTTCTCCTAGGATTGGTCTTACAAACCCATGACCTGCAGCTTATATTTATTTTCTTCTTCTACAGCAATTTTAAAAAATTGAGTATTCTGTTAATCAGCACACAACTGCATTTTTCACTCCTCTGCTGCATCGTATTGTTTCTTCATTACAAATAATGCCAGTGTAACACTAGTGTGACAGAATTGGGCCCCTACCCACCCACCCTTCCTCATTCTCACTGGCACTGAGGTGCCAGACAACAGAGACAAGTTAACCTGGCAGACCCACAGTAGGTGTGCAGCATGACAGAATTTATGTCACTGAGCTCTGGAATCCCCCAGTTCAGAACACCACCTTGGCACCCTTGTGACAGGCACCTAAAATTTGCTTCTGTCTCTCTCTGTAAAAGCCAATACCTGTCATTCACACCTATCTGCTGTTTCATGTACAGACACAGAAGCAAACAAAGGCAGATATATTTACCTATGGGCGTTTATACACGACCCCTAAGCTCCGCTGCAAATGGCTGCAAGCTCCGGAGCTTAAAAATGTTTCCCCACCAGCTCCGGAGTTTGCAGACAATTAAGTGCGACCCCGCCCACTTTAGCGCGACCCAGCGCACTTTTCTTGTACCTTCTCTTTGGAGGTGAAAAATCTTTGATCCGGTGCAACGATAGTGAGTGTGGGGCTCTCCTCGCTTCTGTTTGCTGCTTTTTGGCTCCCGCCCCTTTAAGAGCTACTTTTACAGAGACGAGAGGCAGAACGAGGTGAGCGGCATGCTTTTCTTTCTCTTTTTCTCCCTCCCTCACGCAGCCAGCAACCAGGAAGTGCGGAGGGGGGTGGGGACAGAGGAAGAGCGACGAACCCCTAAGATCTCTGGTCCAAATTTAAGTGGCCAGCGGATCTTAGGGGTCGTGTAAAAAGGCCCTAAGTCTCCAGACTTTTCAGCCCTATTGCTGGGGAACTTGGAAAATCTAAAAGATATGATGGTGCTCAGCTTCCTAATTTCTCAGGTTATTTCACCATGAAAAGAAAACAGAGAAGGAAGCATTCAGGTGCAAAGACATGTGGGTTTGTTTTTTATAGTGGAAGTGAGCAAAAAAAAGTTATTTGGACTCATATGAGCTCAGAGATGCAATCTGCTGAAGAGTTGGGCTGATGGTTCTCTGTTTCAGAGGCTGGTCGAACGTTGCACTTAGCAGAGATTAGTCCCAGGTCAACTAGAAACATAACATCTTCATGTCAGATGTCACAGTCTGTAGAAGATCTGAATCATGTGAAACTGAGGAGAGACAGGTGGCTGCTAGCTGGCCATTTGTTTGTTTGTTTGTTTATTTATTTACTGCCAGATTTTCCCAGACGGGAACTCAGGGCAGTTAACAAGGAGTAGCATACAACAATTCCAGAAAAAATAATAATCGGTTCCACAGCATGACATATAAAAAAAACCCAACAACAATAAGTAGAACCAGAATTTTAAAAAGCTAAAATGCTATGACTGCATAGCATTTTGAATGCATGGCTACATTGCCTGTTATTCCTGCCCTCTGGGCTTCAGAACAGAAGCGCTTTTGCCCTTCCCGTTGATATCCTGTGTGAGGTTAAGTCTGACCTATTATCCTTTGCAGATTTCCATTTGCTCTTGCCAGTGTCGGGAGTATATATTAGTCATTTTCAAATTGCTGTGTGCCCTTTGAAACACACGTCCTTTTGAAACTAACCAGAGCAATAAAAAGATATAAAAATCCTGCAAAGGAAAAGACTTCAGGCATAAAAAGCACAGCACTAGTCAGCATACACAGGAAATGGAGGGGGGCGAGTGTTCAGAATTTCTCCCCACTGTTTCCCCAGGAAATCTCCTGGGATTACAGAGGCAAGGGCAAAATGTGAAAAATTGCTGACATTTTTTTCTGAATTGCCAAGTACACGACTAGTTACATCCCTAGTGCAGATAACTGTCTGAAGCATACGACTTGGTGTTTGTGTGGCTTCCTATTGCTATGTGTTTTTGTACCTGACACGCTCCTGCATGTGTATGCATATACGACACACATTTATGTGGTTCTGAGAGTGTTTACATGTGGTGTAATACTTCCTGTATGTGACTAAGTTATATGGAAAATTCTGACAGTATGTGGTGTGGATCCCAGCTTCTCTTTCTGTTAAGCACTGCTAGCTCAGACGCCGCCATCGGTATACATGTGAAATCAGAAAGTTAGCCCCCAAATGGATTGTTTCACATTTGGTCACTTTTACTTATCGTGTGTTTAGCTCATTTTCCTCCAGAGCTGAGACTCAAAGTGTCTCACCAAAAGGTTGAAATACGTACAGAGAGCAATAGATAGATGTAATTATGGTAAAAACACAATTAAATTATACTATTAAAACTATATAGACAGAAAGAAGAGCACATGGATTGTTTTAAAAAATATCTCAATCTCTTAAAGGCTCTTTTCTTAGCAAGGCACAAATGCAGAATGCATCAGTACAGGTGCACAGGGGACTGATATTTCCATATTCATTAGGAAGTGGAAATTAGCAATGTGATGAGATTCTTGGACAAAGCTTCCCAGATTCCCCAGTTGACACAGTCAGGGGCTAATCTACCAAAAAGTTTCTCTGGATGGTGTTATCTAAAACTAAATTGTCCAAGCTGTTTTATAACTCTCATTCCTTCCTACAGCACATGAAGCAAAGCACCTATTATTGGGGGGGGGGGACATTCAGGAGTGATTTATATTGAGGCGAAGTAGAATATGGGAGGTGCCACATCGGGTTGGCACTTCATTTGAGACAGATATGTATGCTCAGAAGAAGACATGAATAGGGGAAATAAAGTTTTTTTTCCTGAGGGAGTTTTTTTTCCTGAGGAAATCATAGCTTGTTTTATATCCTTTGCCCTTACTTTCTTCTGCATCCCCCCCCCGCATGTCAGATACTGTCATTCCACAGGGATTCCTGAAGAATTTTCATAAATCTGTAATGGAATTTTGCCATCTGTAGAGACTGGTGATGAAAAAGGACAGCCATTTCATGAGAATATCACTACAAGATCCTCTGTGTGTCAAAACTTCATGATGTCTTTACTTAGATGCACCCACAATGGGCATGGCTACTTCAGATGGTATCTGGCTCCCCATTTTATTGCCGAATCAAATGTGGTTTGGCTGAGATAACTCTAACATTTATTTATTTATTTATTTATTTATTTATTTATTTATTTATTTATTTATTTATTTATTGGATTTTTACCCCGCCCATCTTCCAGGACGGAACTCTGGGCAGCTTCCAAATAGCTGAGCGAATCAGCAAGCAATACAATAACAAAACAACGAACGATAAAAACAGCATTTAAACAACTGGGGCATCTTAGCATTAAGACTTATGATCGCAGCACAGCAGCAGTAATGGTGACACACGTATAGCTGGCGGGGAAAAAACAACAACCTTAAGTTGTGCCGCCATAAGCCTCGCTGAACAGTAGGGTTTTTAGTGCTCGGCGGAAGGCTGACAGGGACTCTGCAGAGTGCACATCAGATGGCAAGCTATTCCAAAGCGAGGGGGTGGCCACCGAAAAGGCCCGATTACGGGTGGTGGACTTTCAGGCCTCTTTCGGGGTGGCGACCCGAAGCAAGTGTGCTCACGACTGCCGGACTGGACGGGCCAAGGTTGATCGCTGGACGATACGCTCTGACAGGTAGTCCGGGCCCAGGCCATGGAGGGTTTTATAGACTAAAACCAGGACCTTGAATCTGATCCGGGATGCAACGGGTAACCAGTGCAGGCGAGCCAGAACCGGGGTGATATGGTCATAACGACGCACACCCGCCACCAGTCTGGCCGCCGCATTCTGTACCCGCTGCAAACGCCGGAGGAGAGTCAAGGGCAACCCCATGTAGAGAGCGTTGCAGTAGTCCAGCCGCGAGATCACCAACGCTTGCACCACAGTTCTTAGGGAGTCGCCATCTAGATCTGGGCGGATCTGGGCAATTTGACGGAGATGGTAAAAAGCGGATCTGGACACGGCAGCCACCTGGGCTTCCAGAGTGAGTGCCGGGTCCAGAACCACGCCCAAGTTCCGACCCCTATCCACAAGCCGGAGGGAAACCCCATCCAAGCTTGGGAGAGGGCCTCCATATCCAGATGGAGAACTCCCAAAGAACATCACCTCAGTCTTCTCGGGGTTGAGCCTGAGCCTGTTCGCCCTGGTCCATGTCTAATCTATTTGAATCCAAGGCTGAAATATAGAGTACGATCAGATTGTGAGAAAGGTTCATGTTTGATCACATTAGAAAGGGTCACTTTGCAGGAAGTGGTCTCCCTTAAAGTGACCCTTTCTTTCTTTCAGGGAATCACTCCACCTTAGCCCCCAAAAGTAGTAGCCCTAAACCTAGACCAAAAAAAGTCAGACTTAGGCATGGTTTGAAGTCAGCTTGGAGCGCAACTCCCCTTATATGATGTGCTTGCCAGAAAATAGATCATAATAGACTTCTGCTCCAATAGGAGCTCAAAATATGACATATTTTCCTGTGCGATCACACCTTATTGGCAGAAAAACAGTGCACAATTAATGTCTTAATTGCTGTAATATAAAAATTAGGCCACCCAGGTGGGAATGGACATCTTAGGTTTTAAAAAAGCAAACAATTCAAATAGCAAACAAAACTTGGGAACCAGTGTATAAATGGATACAGAATAAGTTTGAAAGTCCACTTTGAAATGAAGAGCTTGAATAATATGTAATGTATCTGAAGACAGAGCAACAACATATATGTAATAGGGCAGAAAATACAAAGTTGGAAAGTAATGATAACATATTAATAAAGTGTATGGATGTACTAATGTGTTATCCCCTATCCTAAAAACCCTGTTCCCCATTCCATTTACTCTTACCCTTGTCCTTTATTATGAAATTAACAGCTGACTGTCAGCTGCAAAGTCAGCAGCTCTGCAGTTAGAATCCCAGGTGCCATGCAGTGGAGGGAGCTCCAGCTGTTAACCCCAGCTCCTGCCAACCTAGCAGTTCAAAAGCATGTAAATGCAAGTAGATAAATAGGTACCACCATTAAAAAAGTGGGAAGGTAAAACAGTGTTCCCTTGCAGCCATGCCAGCCACATGGCCATGGACTTGCACAACACTGGCTCTTCGGCTTGAATACGGAGATGAGCACCGACCCTAGAGTCGGACAGGACTAGCACGCATGTGTAGGGGGAACCTTTACCTTTTTATGGAGCAAATTGTGCACCAAGATATAAGAACAAGGATATAATCAGTTACTGTACTGATGCCCTAAGCACATCCGATCTCGCCTGATTTCGGAACCTAAGCAGGGTCGGCTCCGGTTAGTACTTGGATGGAAGACCACCAGGGAATACCAGGTGCTTGTAGGCGCCTGGAGTAGGAACTGGCAAACCACTCCAGTATTCCTGCCAAGAAAACTCCATGGACATGGAGTCACGAAGAGTCGGTCACGACTGTAACGACACAACACACACACACACACACACACATATTAAGAGCGATCCCAGCATGCTACTTTTGTTTTCTCCCTGAAGACGGCGTTGTTGCCCAAAGTTGGAGCGTAAATCTTTGACTGTCAAAGAAATTTACTGTATTTTCCTGAAGGTGGCGCTGGCACAAAAGACCGAAAGAGGCTGCTTTGCAAAAAAAAAAAAAAAAAAAAAAAAAAAGGAAAAAGAGGGAGGATGAAGGTCAGAGAGAAGTGTATATCCGAAGGGGAGGCGAGGGGTTGCCTGGCGTTGATTGGCGGAGACAGTAGACGCGGAATGTGAAAGGGCACGGTGATTGGCTGAGACGCACTTTACCGTCACAGAAGCCGTGGGTGGGCTGGTCTTAGAAGGTGAAAAACTGAAGGCGTCAGCTGATCTCAATAATAAACAAGAGGTTTGCACAATCGGTGACCCGGGCAGACTGTGACGTTAAGGAGCCACTTGTGCAAGGTAAGGCTGGAAGGAACCTCTACAGGTGGACAAGCTTTATGTTCCTCTGACTGCACTTGTCTTTTTAAAAATGAACCGCTGAAGAAGAGCGGTCAAAAGTCGACAAAGGGGCACTTAGGTATTGTGGGTGGTCGTGATTGGTGTGGCAAGCTCGCTAAGGGCTGGGGCACCCATATAATCAGGAAAGCAAGAAATATTAAGGGATGGCATTTCACGCTAGCTCAGGACAAAGAGGGGCAGACGAATGGAGCTGCGAGATCACAATTGGTCCTGCAGCCAGCAAACTCCCAAAACATGGAGAGGGGTCCAGCTCAGTGCAGCATATTCTTTTATATATATATATTTTAGAAAAAGGTAACGGTGTGAATC
Organism: Phrynocephalus guinanensis; assembly: GCA_037367245.1. Taxonomy (NCBI): domain Eukaryota; kingdom Metazoa; phylum Chordata; class Lepidosauria; order Squamata; family Agamidae; genus Phrynocephalus; species Phrynocephalus guinanensis. Next base: position 29,635,234 of record CM074743.1, on the reverse strand, counting down.
GATGCTGCAGAGGAGGATATAGGGCTTGAAGGCAGCAAGGGCAAACCTTTGATGCAATGTTGGGATTGCACAGAGCAGAACACTTCTGGTGGTTCCGAGGATTTAAGGTCCTCAAAATGGGGCTTCCACTTCCAGGCTAGGTTTGCCTTTTTATGAGACAGACTCAGAAGACTGCCTCAGGAAAATGGTTTTGGGTGTTTAAGAGGGACAGCAAACCTGTGTTGCTAGATACCTTGTTTTTTTGTTGCCAAGAAAGCAGAGAGGCACATGTATGGATTTTCTGCCTCAGGTCCCAATATAACTGAGCTAACCCTGGAGCCACAAACTTTGACTTGTTGAGGCAGAGGTGGTGCCGTTTGCTGTTCTGCCTTGCACAGCAAATACTTTTGGTAGGATCAGTTTCATGGGCACAGAAAGCAGTACCTAGGACATGAAGGTGTACAGTCAAGTGCCTGGTTAGCAGGACAAAATCAGGAATGAATATGATTCCTGGCTACCTGAGATGAGGAGTGTTTCTACTGTTTCTGTTTGCATCAATGGAGGATTACCTCATAGTGTGAACATACTACAATCTGCATCTCTGATCACATTCACCATGCCTCTGACACCAGCTGCTGAGAGACACCAGTGAAGGACTGCTGCCCCTACATCCTCTTGTTTTGGTCTCCAAGAAGGATTTGTGTGGCCCTACTGCAAAACAGAAAGCTGGACTAGAGAGGTCTGATCCAACCAGACCCTTATGTGATCAAACATCAGCTTCCCTAGATGGATTTTCCTCAAGATAGCAGGGGGAGGGGGGGAGAGAATAAAATAATATTTCCGTATTTGTTGTGATTTAATACCTCTCACCCCTGCAAGGATCAACACTGTCATCTGTGCAATGTAAAGCACATTGTACATCATGTCCAGTTTGGCACTTGCAAGGATGGGGGGGGTTTACTAAGAGACTCGTCCTCTCACTGAGTTACTTGTTTGATTTTTCCCGCTTGTTCTGTGCTTTCTGCCAGGGAATTTGTTGGAAAAGACTGGCTTCAAAACAAGCCTGTGCGGGTCAACAAGTACTGAACTATCCAGGATCATTCCAAGAGTGCTCACATGCATCTGACCTGGGTTTCCCCATTTTACTGCCTGTGTACTCGGTCAAGGTGGCTTTGACCAAGGTGACATCATTAGCAGTGAGAGAAGAATCTTGGAGTAATTGTCCTACATTCTGCTTTTCAGATCTAAAATGCTTCCCAACATAGTACTGGACTTGACACTAGGGCACTAGACGTTGGGTGCTCTGGAGAGGGCTTTTATTGTGCAGTTATGTGCCATCGTATCAATTCTGTCTTATGGCAACACTCACAGGGTTTTTGAACCTTTTTTGTATTTTGTATAATGTTGTAAGCTGCATCAGATGGGTGGAGTAGAAATCAAATAAATAAATAAATAAATAAATAAATAAATAAATAAATAAATAAATAAATAAATAAATAAATAAATGACATGTTCAAAGTATGGTTTATTACTGCTGCCACCACTTGCCCAGTGAGTTTACATGTCAGCCAGATATGTGAGAGAGCTGAGGAAGAGATTAAAGTATTGCCTGGAGTAGGAACTGGCAAACCACTCCAGTATTCTTGCCAAGAAAACTTCATAGACATGGGGTCATGACTGTAATGACGCAACACACAACACGCACACCCTAACCTGACAAATGTGGGGATTTGAACCAAGATTTCCTGATCCAACATTCTGTCCACTGCACTACACTGTCTCAGATGAAACACAACAACATCTGAACTTTCCCTCCATAAAATTCTGTCTGAAACAGATGAATTAATTTAAAATAAAATTACTCCAGGTGAAACCTAAAATGATCAGGCCAGTGATTAGACTTGTTCACGCTTGTTCATTAGAGCCTTGTTCATATGTGTGAGAACTCTTCTATATCAGAACTTTCCAAACTTTCCAGACAGCTTTTGGGTAGCTGTCTTACCTCGACCCTTAATTCATCATATGAAATCCTCCAGAATTAACTTTACAGCGTGTGAGGATAAGCGAAGCAAATATATTGTAATCCACCTATGGTCATGGTTTGTTCTTAAACACGATGATGGTGAGTTGTAGTCCTAAGCTTTTCTGAGCTTAAGTTGATCTTCAACAAGTATGGAGGACAATGGGTAGAAGAGTGTGAGATTAATTATTAGAAGAGTGGTTTTGATTCCCTGAGCCTTCTCCCCAGCACTTCTTAATTTCCCTTAAAACAAAACAAAACAAAACAAAACAAAATTAAAACACAGCATAGTGCTTATATAGTGTCCCATAGCACATAAATCAGTTTATGTGGGCCATTTATAGTTTAATTATATAGGCTACAGATACTCCCCCCCCACTCCCCTGTGAACTGGGTACTCAATTTACCGACCTTGGAAGGATGAAAGTTGAGTAAACTTTGAGCCAACTACCTGGGATTGAACCCTGGGTCATGAGCACAGTTTTGGCTGAAGTGCAGCAGTTTAACTACGGCGCCATGAGTGGGTAGAGGCTTTGAGTATAACTCATCCCTGTTTCCTTCTCTCTCCAGAGTCCTTTCAAGGCTCATTTCTATTCCAAACTTGGCACAAATGGGGAAGAAAGCAGACGAACCAGATTATCAGAAGCAGTTTGAAGCAGCTGTCCGTGTCATCCAAGGCTTGCCCAAGAATGGTGAGAGTTCATTTGAGGAGGGCATCAACTCATGTTATTAGCCTGGTCTATTCCTTAGATCTCTGAATTCTGCCATCAAGATCCCTAAGCTTATTTGTGGAGCCCTAAAGAAGAAAATTTGGTTCTAAAAAACAAAGAAACCTGCCCAGTGAGTCTACATCTGATACACACATCTCATGTAGGGAATAACCAGAATAGGAATAATTGCTGGTGCTGATTGAAATGGAGCAAAGCACTCTGCTAGCAAACTTTCTGTTATCTTCCCAACACCAAGCTGGAAACCCTCACACTGTGCTATTATTCCTTGAGATTTCCCATTCCTCACTTGAAATTCCTTGGGGTAAGAGAATAAAGTACAGTTTCAGCCATCTCAGGCTGCTGTGCTATAACCCTGTTTTTGTCATCAAAAATGCTAACATAAGAGCAAACAGATATGTTGGTATTTTTAAACCCATTGTCCTAGCATCTACTCATTTAAAAAATAAAATAAATCCCAATGCCTTATTTTTATCCCCAAAATAAAATAAATCCCAATATTGTGACCACTCTTACTCTTCTTTGCAGGCTCTTACCGTCCATCCTATGAGGAAATGTTGCGCTTCTACAGTTACTACAAGCAAGCAACAGTGGGTCCATGCCAAATTTCTAGACCGGGCTTTTGGGATCCTATTGGCAGGTATAAATGGTAAGACAGACCTGTCCCAACTTTTCTCAGAATCAGATGAAGCATTTCCCTCCCTAAGTGGCGCTTAATTTGATCCAAGAGGATTCATCAGAAACTTAGGTCTGATCTTATCTTCAGCAACAGGCCTCACCCTTGGATTGCTGGTGCAAAGCACAACTGCTTAATTTACCAGTACAGAAAGGTACCACCATGTCGAACTACATTTGCTGCTGGTGTACTTCTGAGTCCAATTCAGTGTGGTGGCCATTTAAAAAATTATACTATACCCTATGTCTGTGAATATTCTCAGTCATCCAGGTGAGTTTATCTGGAACTTATGTCATGGCAAGTAGACTTCTTTTTCTTGAGAGATTGAAATATTTCGCTGCTCATTCAAATAGCTTCATCAGTCTGAAGTAAGCAAGTTGCAAGTCCTCCATTTTATAGTTCACTTTGACCTCCTGCCACCCTGGTCTGAAATAGGCTCATAAAATGAACAATGGCTTGAATAAGCTCATCAAGTAGACAACAGTCTCAATAGCCTTAATGTGAACAATTGCCTAATGAGCTGAAACCCATAAAGTATGGGTCATTAGCTATGGCCTTGGTGGTGAAGGCATGAAGTATTTTTGATCTGTCTAGGTATTGTTGAAATCACAGCCGGATAAGTGGCAGATAGAATGTGCTTGGGCCTCCCATCTCTGACGCAGCTGTTTGGATGAGCAGCGAAACATTTCAATCTCTAAATAAAAAAAAGTCTAGTTGCCATGATTCAAGTTCCAGATATACTATATGCTATATCAGTGTTGGCGAACCTATGGCACGGGTGCCAAAGGTGGCACTTGGAGCCCTTTCAGTGGGCACCCAACATTGCCCCTTCAGTGCTACCTGTATTCAGGTTAAATTGCTGTATTGGCACTTTCCAAAAAAAAAATAGTGGGTTTTGAATCGCAGTTTGGGCACTCAGTCACTAAAAGGTTCACCATCACTGCCCTATATGCCCTTTTTCCTATTACCTGGTGCTTCCAGATATTTTGGAGCATACTTTATTATTTATTTATTTATATATTTGTATACCACCCGTCTTCCAGAGGAACTCTGGGCGGTTTGTAGTCCAAAACATCTGCAGGGCACAAGACTGGTGGAGAGCTCTCTTACATGTATTGAGATTTACATCCTTGGAGAACTTCCCCTGTAGAAGCTTGTGTGCTACTCTTATTCAGACTGTGGCTTTAGACATGGGGAGGAGTCAACCACTAGCTGCTTTCCCTAAGAACTGCTGAACTTCGTTGAGGGGAGGTGGGAGTCAACTGGTTGAGTTACAGCACAATAATATACAGTGGTACGTTGTATAAAAGAATTAATTTGTTCCAAATGAAATTATGTTAAGCAAATTTTCCTTTATACAAATTTCCCATAGGAATGCATTGAAAACAGAGTAATCCCATTTTTATGTTGTACAGATTTGCCCCATAGGCAATTCTGTTAAGCAAATTTCCCCTATCTCCAGAATTTTTTATGTTGTACAAATTTTATGTTATACAAATCGTTTGTTATACAAGGGTCCACTGTACTAACCTAACTGTGAGAAAAGCTGTTGAACTCAGTGGAAATTATGTTTGACTAAACACATTTAAAACTGTGCTGTTGGATGCTCCCCCCCCGCCCAATAATTTTGCTGCTTTGATTTATTAGGTTGAATTCAGACTTAGGGCCTTTTTACACGACCCCTAAGATCCGCTGGCCACTTAAATTCAGACCAGAGATCTTAGGGGTTCGTCGCTCTTCCTCTGTCCCCACCCCCCTCCGCACTTCCTGGTTGCTGGCTGCGTGAGGGAGGGAGAAAAAAAGAAAGAAAAGAATGCCGGTTTACTCCGTTTTGTTCCCGGCAGCATTCAGATCTCTTAAAGGGGCGGGCGCAAAAAAAGAACAAACAGAAGCCAGGAGAGCCCCGCACTCACTATCCTTACACCAGATCAAATATTTGTCACATCCAAAAAGCAGGTACAAGAAAACTGCTGTTTGATCGCGCTAAAGTGGGCGGGGTCGCACTTAATTGTCTGCAAAGTCCGGAGCTGGTGGGTAAACATTTTTAAGGTCCGGACCTTGCAGCCATTTGCGGCGGAGCTTAGGGGTCGTGTATAAACGCCCTTACTTGGAGTTAATTGTGACTAATTTAAATTCCACTGATTTCAGTAGTTATACTCTAACTGTGATTAAGTCTGCATCCAGTCCATATTGTTTTTTATGATGATGTATTTTGCCTGGAATGTATAAAAATGGCCCGTGAACATTCTGAAATAAAAAAATAGGAAGAAAGAATAAACTATGATTCACAGCCTGCACAGTCTGCTGTTTACTCATTAGTGAATTGCCAACACATGAGGAAGGATGGTTAAGCAAGTAAGGACTGGTATTGCCAGCTAGTCCAGTATTTTTTTTTCAAAAATTAAATATCTGCCCCTGGCTAAGCAGTTATTTTGGGACTTTGGCAGGGATGCGTGGAATAGATTGGGAAAGATGACCAAAGAAGAAGCAATGGCTGCTTATATTGCAGAGATGAAGAAGGCAGCCCAGAAGGTAGGAAATGAGATCTTCCTAGTTCAAGGCCTGGTTTGTAGGCTGTCTGGTTGAGTTGCCATGGAAACACATTGTCGTAAAGAACATCATAATGGATAGGCCACAGTGCACCAATGACCATGTGATCAGAAAAGCAGGTAGAACACACTTTGAAATAAATGCAGCTCATTTATCTCAGGACTAAATGAGTATTTTGTGGCAGGGGGAACTGAGTACCATTTATTCTCAAATGTGGGATTCCACACCAGAGGGAATCTAGGAGATTTCAAATGGAACTTAAGTCTGACATCAGTTCAGCTTTTGTCAGTTTTTATCAGAGCCAAAATTGAAATGTTGATTGTAAAATTAGATGTTAGAATGATTTTTAAAGCTAAAATGATATAATAAGCCTGAATTTGAAGTCCTGGTGGTGAACATTACCGAGCATTTTATACCTTAGCTTGTCAAAATGCTCTGAATACGGCTATTGCACATGCATAATTGGGCATTGTGTAAAAAAAAACCAGGAAACTATAAATCTATTTTTGGAAGCAAACAGATATGCCTGTTTTAGAATTCTGATTTTGAATTTTCCTCTTCCATGTTTTTAGTCTTTTGAATTGACTACTGAGTCTCCACACTGCTTAATGGATGAAGTACAGGGGGAGGTTATAGGTGGCCTCCCTTCAGCTGTTGTTGGACTGCAACTCCCATAATCTCTCATCTTTGATAATGCTGGCTAGAGCAGAAGGAATTTGCAGTCCAGCAACAGCTGCAAAGCTACATCTTCCCCACTCCTGAGATTAAAATGACCTTGGTGACCGCTAGAGGTCAAGTCACAGCAGTAACAGAAATATATTGCTTCTATCTCCAACTTTATAGATAATTCCCTCCTACTGCCATATGGTTGGCTTGCTGAAGCAGAACAGTTCTTTAAGGCTTTGTGAGTTTGTGTGTCACTGCATTCTCCTGCCTAGCTCACAAAGCACTCTCCTGACTGGGTGTTTCAAAGACATTACTTTTTTCCCAACATGTGGAAGGTCACAAGTACAATCCCCAGTGTCTCTTAGGGACTTTCTACACGACCCCTAAGGGCGTTTATACACGACCCCTAAGCTCCGCGGCAAAGGGCTGCAAGCTCCGGACCTTAAAAATGTTTTCCCACCAGGTCCGGAGTTTGCAGACAATTAAGTGCAACCCCGCCCACCTAAGCGCGACCCAGCTGCACTTTCTTGTACTTGCTTTTGGGAGGTGAAAAATATTTGATGCGGAGCGTGCCTGAGCTCTCCTTGCTTCTTTTTGTTGTTTTTCTTTCGCCTCCGCCCCTTTAAGAGCAACCAGGAAGTAAAACCGGGGCTCGGAGCAAGCTTCCACGCACGGGAGGTAAGGGTTTCTTCTTTTGTCCGTGTCTAAGGCTTTTTCCCCCTCCCTCCCCTCCCGCAGACAGAACAAGGAAGTGCGGAGGGGGTGGGGACGGAGGAACAGCAAGGAACCCTCAAGATCGCTGGTCCGAATTTAAGGGACCAGCGGATCTGAGGGGTCGTGTGAAAAGGCCCTAAGATCCGCTGGTCCCTTAAATTCGGACCAGAGATCTTGAGGGTTCGTTGCAGTTCCTCCGTCCCCACCCACTCTGCACTTCTTTGTTCTGTCTGCGTGAGGGGAGGGAGAAAAAAAAAAGCCTTAGACAGGGACAAAAGAATGCATTCTTACCTCCCGTGCCGGTGGAGGTTGCTCCGACCTCCGTTTACTTCCTGGTTCCTCTTTAAGGGGCGGAGGCAAAAGAAAAACAACAGAAAGAAGCGAGGAGAGCTCAGGCACTCTCCGCATCAAATATTTTTCGCCATCAAAAAGCAGGTACAAGGAAAGTGCGCTGGGTCGCGCTAAAATGGGCGGGGTCGCACTTAATTGTCTGCAAACTCCGGAGCTGGTGGGTAAACATTTTTAAGGTCCGGAGCTTGCAGCCATTTGCGGCGGAGCTTAGGGGTCGTGTATAAACGCCCTTAGTAAGATTAATAAAACGTTAGGCCTGAAGTCTTAGGGAGCTGGTGTCAACCAGTGTTGATGATACTGGGCTATGTACACTAATGGACCAACCCAGAAAAGGGCAGCTGCCCATGCCCCTATTACTTAGTAGACTGATTTGAATGTCTAAGGGCCTTACTGGACAAAACATTGATTCCTCATCTAAAAGGAACACACCCCTCAGAACAGGAACAAACAATATGTGCCCTGTGAGCTGAATAATCCCCCCCCCCCCCGGGGCCGAGAAACACAACATTCCTGAGACCCATCAGCACTCCATGTTTGGTACAAAACATCCCCTGGTCCCCCTTAGGAGGCATGGGAGGGATTTTGCCATGCTTTGAGGGGCCCAGCCTTTGAGCTTTGGAGCACCTCACTCCAGAACCTTTTCAGTTTTAAAAAGGGGGAGATGTGTGGCTCCAGGATGCAAGCAACGATGGCTTTCAAACCTCTGGAGGTTGCCCATCCCTGCTTAAGAGAAAAATAATGTCTGGTTATTTTAACCCGATTGTGCCTCACTCCACATTTGGCAAATCAGCTTACCTGTGCTTTGTCATTTCAAAATAGCATGGATTTGTTTCTACGATTAATGTCTCCAACACAGGATACTGAAAAATCTGCAGCTCTGGAGGGATAATTAAGAGGAGGAAGTATATCTTTGGTTTGATATGGGATCTGACCCTAGGTTCCTTTTATAAAGCCCAGGGTAGTTTACATGAGGCTTTTAATGGTTTCCCATCCAGGGAACCAGTCAGTTGTAGACCTTCATTCCTTCAGTTGTGCTACAACTTCAGATGCTCCTAAACCATTCGCTGAGTCCCAGCGAATGGTCTTGTGCCACCTGGAATCCCTTCTAGGACTTTCTGGCAGGTCATTAACACCGTACCACTGGATGAGACCTCAGAAGACATGTTTGTCTACTTCGAACCCCTCTACAATGTGATCCATGACATGCCAAGACCCCCCGAGTCCTTCTTCAAGAAGAAAACAGGTACGACCCTTGGCAGCACAAGTAGGGTAGGGTGGGTCTAGAGCCTGCACTTGAACTGCTATGATGAGGTGGCAGATGACTATATAATGTCTTAATCACAAGACTCGCAATGCAGGAGTTGGTCTGGTTTTTTTCAGCAGAGGTGTTGGACTACAACTTACAGAATTGCCCAGCTGACTACGGGTTTTTGGCAGCAGTCGTCCAAAAAAAAGGGAACAATTCCAAGATATGGCATCAAGATATAAACATCAGATTGGCTCTTCGTATCTTTTGCATTCAACCTTTTTCTCCACAGGACCTTGCCTCAATGCACATTTGGCAAATTGGCTTACATGTATAACAGGCGCCATAAACCTCCAGGCAAAAAGTACTGTACTTCCCTGGAGGTTTATGGAGCCTGTTAGACATGTTTGGTTGCAAATCATCCATTCTCCAGGCAAAGGAGTCTCAAGGAGATGAGCTTGATTCATATCATTCAGCAGCCCTGTAATTCTAGCCCAATGTTCTTCTGTGTACCATGGAACTGTTCAGGCAGTAGTCTGCATTAATGACCTTGGACTGGAGCCACCTAACTCTGCTTGTAGATGTTGGTGATTTTGGTAAGGGAAAGCAACCAGCACCTCCAAAATTAATATAGGCAGGGAGAAGCAAAAGTGAGAGAAAATGTGTCGTTCAGGGCAAGTTCTGTTTCTTTGGCTAAAAAATCTTCACTATCGGACCTTGGTTTGTTCCCACCCAAGCATTCTACAAGGAGCCGGGATAGATAGGAGGCGTAGACTGCTGGCTAAATGCAAAACCTTACCCTCCCCTCTTTTTCCACTTCTTTCCCAAAAACTTAGCATGTGTCTCCTTCCTCCAGGGCACCACTGATTCGGTTCCCCAACATCTGGCTCTCCTTCCAGCCCTTATCTCGTACCTTTGTTGTAATATGATCCTGCAGGTCAAAAGCCCTTTTGCTGCCTGGGTCATTGGCAGCTCAAGACAGAGACTCTTGTAGGGCTGTCTTTAGGGCTAAAGGGGGTAGGCTCTGGTGGGCCCCTTCCTATTTTGATCAAATCATGATTCCTGCTCTCTACTGTGGCAGTGGAAGACTTATTGAGACCCTGTTTTCCCACAGTGCCCAGGGGTTTCAATACTGCGGCTGAGAGGATGGGAATTGTGGGGAATTAAAATGGCCGCTTGCAGACCTGGCCCCTTCCAGGCCCAGGAAGGAAGCCTCACAAAAGCATTGTCACCACCAGTGAATCTTTCCAGGATGCTGGCAATCTCTGTAGCTGTGCTAGGATGCCAAGTCCTTGTGCAGGGCTTGATTTCCATTCATTTCAACAAGACTGGTTCAGGAGAATTTCATATTGGACAGTTCTGCATGCTCGAGCACTCTTTATCTGCTGGACAAAGTCAAACACATCATGTAAGTGGAAAAAGGAAATAAGAATAAGAAAAAGCCTGCTTGCAGCTTAGTAGAAAAACCTCTCTTGGATGTTGATGTCGTTTTTCTTGAAAGTTAGTTCCTTTCTGATCATGCTGATTGACTGCCGAGTCCAATGTGAGAGCAGTTGAGTAAAAGAGACAGGGGAGAGGAAGAGGGCACTCCCTTTTTGTGACTGCACGCCTTCCATGCTCTCAAGTGGAAAACAATAACAGCCACTGCATGTTCCCCTTTCACACATTCACAGAGGGTGGAAATGTGGTCTGGTTAATGTGTTCCTTCTGCCATCTCTCACAGATGTCTCCCAGATGATAGTTTATACCTGAGAGTGCAAAGGATAAGCTAGTTTGACTTGGACAATGGCCAGGCACAGCCTATCTGTGGCTCAAAGGGTCAAAGCTTGCAAACGTTATTTCCCTCCCCCCACCCAGTTATTCTGATTACATATTACTCTGAAAAATCTTAGAGTCATAGCCCCACAAAGTTACATTTTCAAACTCTACAAAGAAGAGAGTGGTATCTAGACTGTATGCCGTTCCAATTAATGTAGGAGTAGGTGTGGGGGGATTGCATCCAGCATAATGCAGAGCTGCACAAGGCTTGGGAAGGTCAAAATTTGTTTTTAATATTAAAAAGGAGAAGACAACTGAAAGTGCCTAGAAGTCCAGCTTGAGTTTTAATAAATTTTTTTGGTGGGGGACAGAAGGAGGGTTCCCCCTTCCCATCTCTTTGATATAAAAAAATGCTGCTCCTGGAGGCCTTCAGAAACAGAAAAAACATGTTTTTGTGGTGCTTTTGTGCTATGGAGCAGCTTTGTGGAGCCTCAGAAGGGTGTGAAGATGCTCTTAGTGGGTCTGCATGCAGCTCATGAGCTATAGCTTGGCCACCCGTGTACTGTTGCCGTGAGAAATAAATTAATTTAAAGACTCAGCGGCTTCTGGGACCTTGAAGTGCCGGCAGTGGAGACACAGGAAACTGCTTGCTGCATCTCTGAATGCTTTACACTGCCTTTGATCTTGCTTTCAGGAGGATGGGTGATTCTGCTATAGCAGATCATTGGCTCATTCAGGCATTCGTAGTGCAGTGGCAATAGAATTATATGCCTATTGCATGGCTGAAAAATCAGGAATAAAAAGGGGACATTTTGTTCCCTGCTTCTGGTCATGTGACTTATATTCTGTGTTCTCTGTCCTCACTTTCTCATCAAGTTCCGAAACATATAAATAGACCTGTCAAGTGTCACGTTTTGGGCAGGACATTCATGAATCAATCACTATTTCCTGCCATCTTCTTGAAAAATCATTTTTCCCTGAAATGTCCCGCATTTCTGGCGGTGGGTGACTGAGCTCCAGATGTTGCTGGACAACCGTGCGGCCAGCCTCCAGGTGGCCCATCAGAGAGCTCTTCTCCCTGCGTAACCCCTGTATATATGGTCACAATGAGCATTTTGAAGCCACCACAAGGGATTCTAGGAACCCTGTATGCAAATTAGGCTCCACCCCCTAGCTGCCAGTGCCCCGGCTCCCTGGAGCTCCCAGCAGCCGCGTCTCTCTCCTCCCATTCCGGGCGGCTATGGGGAACACTTGACATCTATGCATATAAACTGGATTTAGTATCCACATGTATCAGGCAACAATTAGTCTTCCACAGTCATGCAGAGCCATTTTTTGTAAGAGCTGTCTTCTTGTGCATACAAGTGATGGCTCTCCCTTGACTATAGACTACGTAGCCCATCTTGCTTGGCCTAAGGAGGTTGGCTCTCCCTTGATTGTGGACTAGATAACCTATCTTGCTATGCTCATAAAGGTTGGCTCTGCCTTGACTGTGGACTAGGTAACTCATCTTGCTGGGCTTACAAAGGTTGACTCTCCCTTGATTGTGCACTAGAAAATACCAAAGATAACTTGTACATAATGGGGGAAAGCACAGGGATATAGCATTTACCACTGTCCCCACGAGAATTGTCACTATTACAGCTTAGCAACAAAAAAAGGACAAAACAAAGTTCCAGGGGTTCTGCCTTGACTCTTTTTTTCTGCTGAAGTTGCTCTATTATGTCTCTTTGTCTCTCTTGTAATGCATGGGTCATGCGATCTGCATACCCAGTCCTTTAAAGGTACATTAGAGAGACAAATGCCTGGCCTGGTAGCATCCTGGGGTGGGAAGGCAGGGTTATGCCCAGGGTGAGATTATACTCAGAGATGCAGAGGGGCAGGCTTTTCTGAGGTCAGGCACTTCTTGTTTGTATGTATTCCAGAAGCAACATATTTTCAGCATGAGAATAGTGAAGCATCTATCCCCAGTTCTGATTTGGGGAAGTAAAGTGCTCATCAGAGTCAGCTACCATTAGAAGAGACTAGCACATCCAATCTCGCCTGACTTCGAAAGCTAAACAGGGTCAGACCTGGCTAGTACTTGGATGGGAGACCACCGAGGAATACCAGGTGCTGTTGCCGCCTAGAATAGGAACTGGCAAGCCACTTCAGTATTCCTGCCAAGAAAAACTGCAAGGACATGGGGTCATGAAGCGTCGATCATGACTGTAACAACAACAACAACAACAACAACAACAACAACAACAACAACAACAACAACAACAACAACAGAACTTCCAGGCCTCTCTGCCAATGTAATTTTATGAATGATTCTGAAGTGCGGGACTGTGTCTCTGAAGCTTCCTCCTCGGACTTTCAAGACATGCAAACAAGACTGAGCATCTGGGTTGCATAATAAGGAGTAGGCTTCACTCAGATTTCTGTATTGCTATATGTTCCTGGAGATGGGTTCAAGACTCCATTGCCGACATCCCTGTTCTCCCTTGTCGTTCTGCTTCTCTTAAAATCATGAGATCATCTTGGAATTCCTGAGATCTGAAAGTGGGTGGCATTGTTGCCTTTTACAGTCAATACAGCATCAAATATTTTATAAGCCATGGGTGTCCATAGGAGAGAGCGAATGCCGTTAGCTCTCCAAAGGGGCAGATGAAAAAAAGAATTCTCTTTTCTTTGGGTTAACACTGGACTCTGACCTGTTTGGCTTAGGAGAAGTCAATTCAGTTTAAGATTCTGGTAAGCACACAGCTCAGCCCAAACAGAACATTCTAATTCTGAACAAACTAATGGCTAATGGGGGGGAGGGTCTCTTCCCCCTGCCAGAAATTGAGGTCCCAAAACTTTATTTTAAAATTCTCTTTAGACAGTGTAAGCAAATTTCTTACTTCACTGATTTTTGAATCTTAATACGTGCACAGACTGGGCAGAAAACTCATTATCTTTCTCCGGCAGATCTAAGAGTGCTCTCAAATCTCAATCGTTGCACAGCACACTTCCCTGATCATATACGCCAGCACCACAGCAGATACCCAGCCGAATGTTTCAAGCATGGGTGTGCAACTTATTGAGGTCTGAATACACACAAATCCTCAGAGAGGTTGGAAGAGTGCCATACCAGCCTCATTTTGTTCTTTTTAAAATACTGAATTTTCTTTTTAAAAGTCTGAATTAACACAGATTCCAGTCTATAAATTAGTCTTCTTGCCCATTACAGTTATCATGGGCCAGATACTGGGAGAAAGAGAGAGTGTTCCGTTTAGGAAGAAATATAAAAATATCTCAGCTTTAGAATTGTAGATATTGCAAGAAATGACTGTTTTATACAAATAAGCATGTGTACATTCACTCTGTTCTCCACCTCTATGCCACTTTTCTGTTGTAGGGCCAGACTACAAAGACAATGCTATCAAGAGCAACCAGGCAACCAGTGAGTCCGAGAATGAGGTGTTCTGTGATAGTTTGCAGCAGGTGGAACCTGATCAGGTGATGAAGTACATTAGGGAAAGGTGTGGGTTGGCAGAAACAGACTGTCTTCATAAAATCATAGGCATAATTGTCTACCTGAGGTCAGGACAGTTAGACACTAAGGCAGTGGTGACCAAACTTTGGTCCTCCAGATGTTTTGGACCGCAACTCCCAGAATTCTAAGCTTAGATTGCCAATGACAAAGGACTGCGGGAGTTGCAGTCCAAAACATCTGGAGAGCGGAAGTTTGGGCATGCCTGCACTAAGGAGTGCTTACCTTCCACTATAAGATCTAGTTGTTAGTTCAGAGAAGCTGCCCTGACAATAACTACTGCTTTTCCTCCGGCATTTTGGTGTCAGTATGCACCTTTTAAGATGGTGTTTGAGGTCCACTTCCCCTGTGAACAAATTCCTTTTTTAAGTGTTGTATTTCCTCATGAGGACATCTCCTTAAATAAGATAACCACGTTTTAAGCTAAGCTTGGTTTTGTACCACGCTAGAATTTATTTCAACATACTAGCTAACAATAACAAAAAGCCAAAGTATGTTGTATTTGTGGTTGAGTTGAAAAATTTTGAGGGATTTCCCCTTCCTTGACCATGGTAGGCCCTACAGATTAAACTTTTAGTATGCTTTTACAGGAAAGAACAGCAGCCTGGAATGCTTTTGCAGTCCGTCCTGGAAACGGGGAGGGGGGCAGACTCTGGCTTCTTGAAGCTTTTCCACTTTCATCTCAAAAGCAGAACACTTGAATTCCCCTCAGGGCACAGTTACTTCATATTCCAAAGAATGCTGGGAATTGTAGTATTTTCAGAGGAAGGCCAGAAAACCCTCTGAACAGAATAACGCATGCCTCATCAAATTACAAAGAGGTTGTTATGTTCCTCTCTGTCAGCGTGTCAACAAAACTGAAGGGAAAGGAAATGAAAGAACACAGCCCTGTGACACCTTAATGACAGATCCCTTTCATTGTGAGCATTCATGGGTCAAAAACCACTTATCTAGATATGTGGAGGGAAGTACTGTATCTGAAGAAGTGGATTTTGATCCACAAATGCTCACTAAAACAGATCTGGTAGCCTTGGAAGTGTGACAACATTTTGTTTTTTGCTTCCTTTCCTCGTTTTTTTTTTTAATTTAACCTCATCGAATTGTCTCATCAAATTACCTCACAGTTTCGGAATTTTAGGGGAAAGAAGAGGTTCAAGTGCTATGAAACTGAGGAAACTAATTGTTAAACACCCAAAATGCTCTAGTCCAGGTATGCTTTTATCCAAAACGGCTTCTTTTTTCCCTTCTAGGCTCAGAGGCTGTTGACCAAACCGTGCCTCCCTCTCAGCGATCCTTACGAAGCTCAAGGTCCTGAGAAGAACGAGCAGAAGCCTCCAGTGTACAAATTGTTATCAACCAGGGAAGGGGAACTAAATAAAGGTTGTACCACTGGTGTGAGAGTAACATTTTGCCTTAGGAAGTTAAACTGAGTACAGGGAGAGACAGACCAGGGGCAGACCTTTCACGGCTGTGCCATGTGCCCTTGGCAATGAAAGGGCCTCTTTCACCTGCAAGTGTGAACAAGCTCAGAGTGTAATTAATTCAGTTTGATTCTGAGATAATTAATTTGGTTTTTAAAATTCCATTATTTTTTCTGCAAAAAAAAAAAAAAAGAGAGAGAGAGAGAGAGAGAGAGAGAGAGAGAGAGAGAGAGAGAGAGAGAACAGGTTTGCAGAACAGTTAGGGCTGTACAATTGTTGCTGTGTCAGAAACAAACTTTGAGAGAAGAAGTGGCTAGTGGGGAAACTGAGCAGAAAAGAATAGGTATAGAATAGCAGTAGGCTGCGGTGATAGATAATACAGTCCTCCATCAAACCATTTCACCAGCTTTCTGTACAGAACATACTGATGTGCTGGCAATATCTGCAGCTCATTAAAGCAGTGTGTTAAATAACCCATTGAAATGAGGAATATTATGCTGAAGGAAGAAATGGTTTGGGTCAGCAGCATTGCTTGCAAAAATCACATTTGGGAACCCCACTCGCGGAATCCCCTGTGGTAGTGGTCCTCAGATATTCTTGGACTAAAACTCCAAGAAGCTTTCAGCCCTCCCTGTGCTGGCCAGAATTTCTGGGAGTTGTAGTTGAAGAACATAGGACGACCAAAGGGTGGGAACTACTGCCCCATTGGCATGGCCAGTGGGAAGGATTCTGGGAGTTGTCAAAGAGTCTGGGCAGCAGTGTCTCTGGGAATGAATTCCAGTGCGGATGACATGAAGGCAGATGAATGGATAGAATTTTGGACTATATTGGAGCTGGGTAAAATATCTGTGAGTGGTAAAAATCTCCTGGCATCGAGCAGGCTAACACTCTAAAAGGAAAGGTTCATCAGTAGTCCTTTCTGATATGATGATTTGCTATAAGTAGGGAACATTTTACATGGCTGGACATTTTTTTTAAAAAAAAACTATATCCAGCCTGGAATCGGATTTATGGTTGTTTTGCCTTGGTCTACCATATCCAGTCCACCAAAATGGACCTACACAGATGCAATAGAATGAGGTGATCTAGACATGAGCGGTCCCTTGTGTTTTCTTCCTTTCAGGTAGAATAATAGTACAGTCACAACTAGATTGGCCTTGACTGTACTCCTTGAAATACAAACATACATCACTTGCTATTCCTTTTACTTGGGGGAGGTTTGTTTGTTTTTAAATGCCATGCCCAATTGCATGGAAGTTGAGTCATGGCAACTGGACTTCTTTTCTTGAGAGATTCAAACGTTTCGCTACTCATCCAAGCAGCTTCGTCATTCTGAGGAAAGCTAGTTGCAAGTCCTGTGTTTTGACTGGTAATGCAGACTTTTCATAGCCCTTCCTCACTCCAGAAACACCTTGTTATGTTTGAATTGTCTTCTGAGTCAGTCAAGTTCTTGGCCTTGGAAGAAGTTAATTAAATGGCACTGGTGAAGTCAGGGTTTGTCTCCTCCCCACTCGGCTTCTCCCTCTTTCCTCCTTTCCATTCCCCACTCCTGCTAGTCTATTTGCTCGACTTAAGTCTTATTGTAGCTGGAAGGGCACACTGCCTCTGAAGTGGACTCATTTTCCCTGGCCTCTGATGAGGAAACATGGTGAGCTGGCAGACTTGGGAGTGTCAAGAAGTCTTTCAAGAAAAATAGCCCAAGAGAAGGCTGGCCTAATGCATTCTTAGCCCGAGGGAAGTGACCAAATGCAAACCCTCCCCAGTTTGCATACAGAAAGTGACTGGGCTTGCTGGCTGTTGAATCTTGCTGGACTGCTGGCAGTATAGGAATATTCACTGTGAGTTTAAGCAGGCCACAAGCAGCTTGTGCAGCATATACTACAAACAGCTGAGCAGTTTGAGAAGCACAGCCAGGAGGCTGCCCTTGTAGCCCCCTAGTATTTGCTGTCTGAAGCAGTCACCTTATTCTGCCTAATGGTATGGCCAGCTTCAAGGCACGGGATGTGAGTCTTAATACTTCCCTAGAAGTGGAATTCTTGATACTCCAGAGGAAAGTCCACTTCTAGAGGAGTGGAAAACGAGAGGCCTGTCAAAAGGTACATGTGATTCTTGCCTTACACAAAGTCAGATACACAATGTTTGCCTAAACTACAAGAAATGGCTCTTTCAGGTGTCAGGTAGAGATCTTGTAATTGGAGAAGGCAAGGATGGCACCTAGAATCATCTGCTTGCAAAGCAGCTACTTGGTGGCTATTGAGAATAAACCAAGCATTAAGGACTCGGACGATGGATGCTTTAGATCTGATGTACCCTTCAGAGAGGCATGAGTGCCACTACCACCCATTTTATAAATTAAGACCTCCTTGCAATTTGTGCTGATATGCTGGAAATCTCTACTGTGAGAAAGGTGTATACAGCATACTAGAAATGGGAAGGAGATTTAGTTAACAGTCTAAAGATCAGCTGAACCAGTGGCAGCCCTTTAAACCTCTTACTACATCTATTATCTCTCCACTGTCCAGTTAGAAAGACACAGCTATTCCCTGCCCCTTTCCTCTGTTTTGCACGCAGGTACAAGTGGAGCGAGTGTGACACCCAGGCAGATCAGAGCCTTGAGGCTCTCACTTGGGTAATTCATGATAGTTTCTAGGATTATATCTGAGCACCACTTCCTTTAAAGGTCTCAGCCCTTTAGATGTATCTGTTATGTTTTCCAGCTGCAGGTCCTGGTGATCAGTCACCTCCAGGTCACTGCGCAGACCTAGAGATGGCCCCTCATGAAGAAGCTGTTGCCAGTAGCCCTGAAGCCATTTGTGAGAGCCCAACAGGTGCTTTAATCCAGCAAGACGTGGATCTGCAGGTGACCAGCACCATTCAGGCTTTGCAGGAGGATGTGAAGAAAGTGATGGAAAGACTCAGCTACTTGGAATCCTGGGCAGCTTTGCAGGTATGTTGTCCATTTGGAAGGAAGATGGATCTTTATTTTAAACATTTATGACTCCCTGTTCAACTAAAAGAGCTATCAAGTCACATTAAGGAAAAAAGGAATACGTCACATAAGTCATGAACGGGGGAACAGAGCTGCCCTGCTTAACAGGCTAGTGAGGTATACATCAGATACAGTTTAAAAAATAGAAATCCCCTGCTTGCTTCTAGTAACACTTATTTGATTGATTGATTGGTTGATCGGTCGGTCGGTTTGCTCAGGGCCACTTCTTTATGCACAACAGAAACAACAGCATTCTAAAGCTGAAGGGACCTCTTTACAAAGTTGAACCCAGGATCTTTCAAAAAGGTGCTTGTTCACATCCATTCAAACAAGAGGGATGCACGGGGTGGCAATGCAAGAGAAGGCCGTCTCATGAACTGCACCTAACTTCCTGGAGGGGGTGGTGGCTCGAACCCCTTTCTTCTGTCTGGAATGCAGAGGTTCTCCTTGTGTTTTGGCAGGTTCCTGGATTTTCATGCTGATCACTTTCTTTTTTGCTGTACTACCTATTGTTTTCTGCTTGTAGCCAGCTGCTGGGTTTCCCCACCCCCTTACTTTCTCCTTATCTATTTTTGATGTGTTCTTTTATTATAGAAGGTAATAATTTTCTGATTTCATTGTTCCTTACCACATCTGACATTCAGTAGAGGAAAAGTGGGACATAAAATTCTACGCTAAGTGAAACAAAAATAAAACTCCTGGAAAATGGCTAATGATTCTCTCATATTAGTAACTAAGTACCAGATGATAGGAACTTGAAACAACCCCTCCAATGGAGAAGATCAGGAGTAGTTTGTTAATACAGAAAAGTTAAAATGTCTCGTCAGTTGAAAGCTGCAGGAGAGCAGGACAAAATCAGGAGATGCTCACTTCCCTGTGATATCATATTAGGACAGGGACCCAGCAATGGGATTGAGTGAACTGATGTACTGTTGCTCTTAATCTGTTCACAGAGACTTATTAGTGTTATAATAATTGCACTTTATTAGAGTGCTTAAGAAAAAGGAATACAGTGACCCCCGCCTATTGCGGGGGTTAGGGACCTAACCTGACCCGCGATAATTGAAAATCCGCGATATGCGGATGCAGGTCAGGTCAGCCCTGGAGCACCTAGCTGAGGGCTCTTGTGCTTACCGGAGGCCTCAGAAATTATTTCGGTGATCCGGAAGTCACTTCTGATTTACCGGAAGTCACTTCTGGTTCGCAGGAAGGCCCTTTGGGGGCCTCCAGAAGGCCTGGGAAGGCCCTCGCAGGACCGTTCGGGACAGCACCAGGTTGGGGGTAAGTATGGGAGGCCTGGAACAATTTCCCCCGGGAGCTCCTGCAGTTAATCCGGGGGGGGGGGGGCTTTTTTCATATACTATGGTCCCGCGATATAACGGGACTGCAGTATATGAACTGCGAAAGGGCGGGCGACCACTGTATAGTAGTTTCATTGCTGGGTTTTGTTGGTTGTTTTCATTTTTGGAGCATGCTTTTGCATACCCTGATCATCTAGGTGTTCAGCAAAGATGGTCTTGCTCTGTATTTTACATACCAATATCACAAGGTACAGTGATTCTTTACTGCTGTGCAATATTGCTCAATGATGTAATAATCATACAGAAAGGGCTGTAAGATAAAAATGTGGGGGAAAGGTTTTCAAAACACCTAATAAGAACAAATATGCTCATGACTGTATTCAGAAGGCTAAACAATACATTAGAGATAGTCCATCTTTGGAAGAGGCAATGTCTTAAGTGCCGATTGTCTGTGGTTGTCACAGCCAAAGATTTTGTGCTTGGCCTTCAGAACAGAAGCATTTTTGTTTCTGCTTGAATCACAGATCTGGAACACTAACATGATTTCAGCTCTAATGATGGTTTATCTGTAATGTACAATTTGGTCCAGAGTCTGCATAGAGCTTCTGAGTGCCGAAACATTCAGACAAGTTACAGAACCACAATCCTTTAGCTTGAGTAGCATAACCGTGCCATGTGTCATTATCTGAGATAATGAAAGCTGCAGCACATAATCACCCTGCCAGTACGACTCTGCTTTTGGCTTGAGACCTCCTTGACTTGTCACTGTGTGCCTGATTCATAGACCTCTTGGTTACGCTTAACTTACTTTGTGTACCCTGCATAATGGCTGTGTTTGTGGAGGAGAGAGGGGGGGCCAAGGGATGTTTTTGATTTTATTATTATTATTATTATTATTATTATTATTATTATTATTATTATTATTATTATTATTATTATTATTACACAGCAGACAAGATAAATATGTTGATTTTTGTATTACAAATTACTAGTCAAACGCTTCCCAAATGTTTAGGACTATGTGATGTATTGGCGAATTATGCGAGCAGATCACAGTAAGGTAGCTTTCTGCAGCTGACTGATGGTGACTTTGTCAACTCCAATTTCTTCTAAATACTTGCTTAGCTCATGATGATGATGATGATGATGATGATGATGATGATTTTAATGAGCCTGGCATATTTGTGTGCAGCCAGACGTTTGCCCCCTTTAACACTGCTGAACTGGGAGAAAGCAAAGTGTAAAAGGAGCAGGACAAAACCTTGAACAAACCCAGCTCTCAGTGTGCTTTAGTGATGGCAAATACGTGATCAACAATTTAAAAATAGGTAAAAATTACAAAAAAGAAAAAGTAACAGAGAAAAGCAAAATACTAAAGCTTGGGAAAAAGCATGTGGAAAAAACATTTTTTTTAAAAAAATTGACCAAAAAAGGTTTTCATAAGAGGTTTTTTTTTTAAGCCAACAAAACATAAGACTAGATTGAGATAGCATATGGACTTTCGATATGAACAGATGGTGATCAAGAGTTTTCTGTCTTTCAGGGCCACCCAGCAATGCTGAATCCTGGTCCAGCATCCGTATCAAAGGATGAAAAGGTATCATGACCAACGGTTTGCCTTGTTTGCTAAATGGAACTCAAGTTTTAAGCATACGGATGCAACCTCACATCTAAAATGGGTTCAGGGGTGGAGGCTAATGCTGAGGTGGCATTGGGAGCATAGCTTGATTTAAAAACAGAAGGAAATACTAGTAATAGGAAGTAATAATAAGGAATTTTGGTTTTGCACATGTGTAAACCGCCTTCCTTATCACTATTTACAACAGCCTCTAAAACTGGTTGCCACCTACCCCCATTAAACAAAAGGGAAATGTTGACCAATGAAGAAAGCTACAGCTGATCCATTCAGTTTGCAAATGAGCTAGGATGAGATAAGATGGAGAAACGTGATCTCCTTGGTGTGGTATTACTGACAACCTAGTTCCATTGCTCTTCTCTTCAATTTGGAATTTTATCCTATCATTTTCCCTTAATCCACAGGAACCACCAAGTTGGCCTGTACATCTGTCTCCTCTTACCTGGTTATTCTTGCTGGCATGGCCTTTTGTGGTCCAATTGCTCCTCCGGTGTTTTCAGAGACAGAAGAGGTGAATTTCTACTCGTCCTTTGACAGCGTTTTTCAAAAAAAAAATGCCCAACCCCAACAACAATGTGAAATGGCTGGAAGGCCATTATGATTTCAGACTCTGGACTCTTGACTTCTACCTGCAAGCGGCAATCTTGAATGTTGCTTAATCATAACCCTGCAGTCCCGGCACATGAAGGAACATAGTCAATTATGTATGGTTTGTCCTAAATAAATGTGAAGGAGGGAAATGACAGCAAATTGCAAGGAGAAACAGAAGCTTTAAGAGACTAGGCTTGACCTAATAGTCCAGCTGGTATAAAGCCATCCATGATGTCCATCACACATTATAGCCCAGAGATTGGAAACCTTGGACCATCCATATGTTTTAGACCACAACTCCCATAATCCCTTTCCATTTCCTACTCAGCCTGGGGCTTTAGGTAAATGCTGCCCAAAACATCTGGTGAGTCAAAGGGGTCCCATCTTGATGTAGCATTTGTTTTTATTTATACATATAATTCAAAACTTTGAATGGGGGGTGGTGGTACAAGTAGCACACAGGCTTCCTTGACTGACAACCCACTTAAATGTTTTTTTCTTCAGTCCAATGTGGAATTTTATCACATCCTCTTTGATTAATCATTTTTCCTTTTTTGCTGCACGTCCCTTGCTTCCCAAGGAACAGTAGATTGTATAGATACAGTATTATTTTTCTGTCTTGGGGTGTCAGAACAACCCCAGTTGTGTAGGAACAATTTAATGGTATCAAAAGAACTGCACCCCTCTTCTTTTTCTTGATGCCTGAGTCTTTCAAACAGCCTTGGAGCTACAGTACTGATGGAAAACAGTGCTTCTTGTGTTATTCATCCACCCTTTCTTTCTCAAAAGGGTTTTAAAAAATGGAAACATTTAAAGCAAACCTAAGGTATGCATGTTTAACCTGGAGAAGAGATGAAATGATAACCAGCATCATATATTTTATGGGTATCACATGAGTGATGCAGCGGATTTGATTTCTGCTGGTCCAGAAATGGTTTCGGACAGACTAATGGGTTCAAAAAGATTTTTGGGCTAAATATTATGTGGAAGTTCCTGACAGTACACATTATTTGACAGTACATCAGAAAGTTCCTTTGTTAGGTGTTGGCTGACCACCTATGAGTGATACTGTAGCAGTATATATTTGCAGCATAGGCAAAGGATTGGTCTAAATTACTTTGGTGGTCCTTTCCACGACTATGATCCTTTTAACATGGGAGAGTGCAATCTTGTGCTGGAGTGGGGAAGTAATTCCTACTTCTCATACTACTACCAGCAGGAAGGACAGAGAAACAGTCTTGGTCAATGGATATGAGAGGCTTTCACTTACTCACATGAGCACACTTTTATTCCTTAGCTCACATTAATAAAGGAGGAGAGCTGCTCTTTAGGATGGGCTGAATGGGAGAGCTCCCTCCCTTGGATTCACATTCAGCCTGTCCTGAAGAGTGGCTCTATGGTCATCATGGTGGGTGGTTACTCTCTAGAACGTTTCTCATCTCTATGGTCTCTCGTAGAGCTGTTTACTCTCCCTCTGCTATTCTATGGAACAAATTAATCATGCAAGGTAATTTTTTAACAGCCAGGTCAGGAAGCCTCCACTGGGGCTGCAGTTGGGGCTGGGACCTACACTGGGTCCGGAGGCCTCCACAGCAGCCACTCTGGAGGCTCCCAGCAGGGTGTGTGCATGTATTCGCGCTATAAGATGCACCAACATTTATCCTTACTGTTGAGGGTGTGTGTGTCTTATAGAGTGAAAAATATGGTAAATGACCATAGAAAGCTCCCAAGGCTGGCACTATGAAGATATTGACTGCTATTAGGGCCCAGCCCATAGTCATTGTGGCATTTCTAACCAATAGATCAACCAATGCAATTTAAGAAAATATACTTGCCACTTTTAAGGGCCATTTTGGTTCAAAAATGAAATGAAAGTGAGAAAATAAATGAGAACTGATTGATGCATAGAAGGCAGTGTTGGGTTTCACAGGAAAGCTTCTCTGATTCTTCTTTATAGGATTGACCCCTTAATCAAGACATTGTTCTCTAAATCTGCTTTAAGGTCTGATCCATAGGAGCATGTGATTATAGATGGTTTTGACGGTTTGTGCAGGATTCATTAGTTGTGTGAGAACTGGGAACATGGGAAGCAATGAACAATCATTGTGATTTACTAGCTGGTTTATTTTGATCACAGCTTAGGGCGTTTATACACGACCCCTAAACTCCGGGGCAAATGGCTCCCAGCTCCGGAGCTTAAAAATGTTTCCCCACCAGCTCCGGAGTTTACAGGAAATTAAGTGCGACCACACCCACTTTAGCACGTCCCAGCGCACCTTTCAAGTACCTGCTCTCTGGAGGTGAAAATTCTTTGATGCGGTGTAACGATAGTGAGTGCGGGGCTCTCCTCGCTTCTGTTTGTTGTTGTTTTTGGCTCCTGCCCCTTTAAGAGCTACTTAAGAGATCTGAATGCTGCCACGGCAAGAGCGAGAGGCAGAAGGGAGGTGAGCCACGTCTCTTTTCTTCCTGTTTTTTCTCCCTCCCCTCATGCAGCCAGCAGCCAGGAGTGCGGAGGGGGTGGGGACACAGGAAGAGCGACAAGCCCCTAAGATCTCTGGTCCGAATTTAAGTGGCCAGCGGATCTTAGGGGTCGTGTGAAAAGGCCCTTAGACAAGTTGTTTGTGAAGGAACTATAGCTCTCAGCGTCTCCTGGCCAGCATACTCACTATGTATGCAGACTGGAAGATTTTGAAAATAATGCCTTATTATACCCTAAAACATTTTTTCCTAGTTCTTTTAGGGAAATTGGCAAATATTTCTATACAGTACAGTATAGGTTTTTGTCTCCTGCCTTTAGGAAATTATGGCACATATCCATTTTAAGTATCCATGATGCTTAAAATGCATGTGTTCCATCTGGATAGATATTGTGAAATGATTGAGAAGGAGAGTTTTGGGTGTCAAGGTGCTGGTTCTTTTTAAGCCTCTTGCACTTAGTTAACACATGCTATCCACCAGCTTTTCTGTGGGCGAGGAGCACCAAAACAGATTTGCAAGGGCCATAAATCCAGAATCTCCAATGATTGTTGTCCAGCCTCTACTTCAGGGATGGGGGCAGAGCAGCCCGCCTGATAGTTTTGGACTGCAACTTCCACCATTCATTAGCTGAGGCTGTTGGGAATTACAACCCAGCAGCATTTGTAGGGTCAGTCCTTGCTCATTTCTTCTTCTCCTTCAGTGAACAACCCCTTCCCTGAACAGGCGGCCAACTACCCAAATGCAGTGGCAGCATGATTGTTTGGGTGCTGACTTGTGATTGTTACTGAAATACCAGAAATGTTGTGATTTCGTTGTGTCTATTTTTCTGACGCTGCTGTAAGTTGGTTTGAATGTGCTTCACGCCAGCAAGACTGGCAGTACAAATAAACAGGTAGTGGTGATTATTAAAATGTCTTCTAAATAGCTGTCGAAATCTACTTTTCCACAATAAGCCCATTATTATAGTCTTGAGCAGCAGAGAACAAGACTATACTTGGGCCCAAATGTACAAGAAACAGACAGCTGCGTTCTCAGGCAGGATGATAGTGCTAGGTAATTTGAAGAAGTGCACCAAATCTACACATTGCAAGGAAGAACAAACCTCCATTGTGTGTGTTCACACAGCACACACACACACACACACACACCCATTCTTGGCATGGCTACAACTGCTGGTGCTAAAAAGCAGCAGTTTTACTTGGAAAGCTGCTTTACTTTGGCTTAAAAAACATTTAAAATAACATTCAGCACTGATACTCTTTGAATAACTCAAAGGTGTCCAGAAAGTCTATAACAGTGAAAGAGGATCAGAGATCAAGCATATGTCCATTTTAGTGCTAAGGCCAAAAAGCCTAGAAACTTGACACTTGGCCTAGAATACTAAGGGGATTGGCAAGAATTTACCCAAGGGTTATTGAATTGAAATATAATGACCGGCAAAGTATTACTAGGGGAAATAATAAAGCCTCAAAACATTGTAAAAACCTTTCAAGTCTAGGAAGCTAGCAGGCTTTGGATATGGGTGAGATTGTTGCAGCTGGTCATTCAAAATACTATACCGGTAAATGGGAAGAAAGTGTAAGGAAAAGAACTTCCTGCTTAGAGTGGTTTGGAGGTGAAGCAGTAATATTTTTAAAAGCTGCTTCCTTCCAAAGTCAGAGTCATGTTTTTTGTGTGTGTTTGTTTATTCGATTTTTACACCGCTCATTGGCCAGCAAAGGCTACTCTGGGTGGTTGACAACAAAATTAAATACGAATGCATAATCACATACATCTAATACCGTCCAATAAAAATAGAAATAAAATAAAATAAGATTGAGGTGGCAGTCTTCCCAAACCCTGATATAACTGTCATTCAGGCAAGGATTCCTATTAAAGAAACAAAATCAACTGAAACACAGATCCAGCAAAGACAATTTTTTTTAAAAAAAAGACAAAAACATTGCAGCATCTTAAAAACTAACTGCTGTATTTTAATGTGAGCTTTTGAGGACACATTTATAACATACAAGTCTATAAAATATAGCAGTTAACCTTTAAAGCGCGCTACAATGTTTTGTCTCCTTTATTTTTCTTTTGTTTTTGCCAGACATGCTAGCACAGACTAACACAGCTACCTCTTTTAAAACTGAAGCACCAGAACAACAGACCAAGTGGGCAAGGCTGCACTCCAAGCACTTGAGACTACAGTGCGTCGATTATCGAGATGAGCGTCAAAAGCTGTATCTAGACTAGTGAGGCACTAAAACACGAACTCATAAGATATGAACCAAACATAATAGCCAGGTACAGCAATGGATGGATAAAGATGAAGTCACACAAACTGTCTTCTTGAAATGTAACGTAGATGACAGTAGTTCTTCAGTCACGCAGTAAATCCAAATGGAATGTGTTATTTATCTCATTTCACAGAGTTCATATTTTCCTTCTTAATATCATAATAAAAGTATCCCACCTACCGCAAACTATCTTGCCACATATGGATCTAAAGCAGTGGTTCTCAACCTGTGGGTCCCCAGATGTTCCTGGACTACAACTCCCAGAAATCCTGGCCAGCTCTGCTAGTGATGAAGACTTCTGGGAGTTGCAGTCCAGGAACATCTGGGGACCCACAGGTTGAGAACCACTGCTCTAAAGTATGAGTTGATATGGTGGTATTTTCATTTCCAACAGGTCCCTTTCCTAAATGCCTTTGCACAGTACTCTGCTTCCACTAGGTATACATGAACTTAGGGTTGGCTGCTTTCCATATGGCACTACAGCTGTGCCGTTTCAGAGCAGTTTGACTGGCACCCAGCATGATTTATAATCTCAACACAGTAAATCTGTTTCCTCTCAGATTTTTGCCCAGCAGTCTTCTATTAAAAGCCGAGGAGAAGACTAGGCAGTCATTCCAAACCTCCGGGTCCTTTTAGCTGATGTCATACATCTTCTTTCTGTCAGGTTCTGAGACACAGTGGCTTTTGCTGCCTTTGCTCGCCAGACTTATCACTGGACCCTTTTGCACCAAACACAGTCATCAGGTCTGCTTTGCACCTGCTCCACACCAAGGAATCTGTGACATAGATGCCAAACTATAAACCAGGGAAGCCACAGGAGGATGGAAGGGATTAGAACCTGCATTTAGTTCAACACAAAAAGCAGAGGGCAGGAGGTGGGGGGGGGAGAGGGAGTGAGGAGACAGGGCCCCACTGACAGTCTTGCAAGGGGGACAATTCTGTAGCAGAGTTCAGTTGTCTCTTTGGCATCGTGCCCACTCCAAAGCGGAACAGTCAGTCCAAAGGCAAGCCAGGCCAAACTTTAGGGAATAGTCTGGAGTAAAATTCTATCCATGTTGCTGTAAACAATGCCAACATGCAGGAGAGAAAGAGGCCAGTATCTTCTCTAGAATTGAGTTATCTGGGGGAAATGGGACTGATTTAGTTTTAGATTTGAGGGGGAAGCAAACTTCAAGGGAGAAATTGCCTTTCTTGGCAAATGAAAGAAAATGTTTAAATTCCACAGCGTATTAGCATTGTCATCGTTGACATCTACTGCAGTAATTCTCCCATTCAGCTTTAGCAGGTGGTTCCCTCTTACTCCCATTTTAGAGAAAGAAAACTGCAAGCCTGCTCAAAAGCATATGATGACCTTGTCTAAATCTAAATCCAGAGTCCTGAATCACTGCTCAGCCCCCCCCCATGTATTTATTCTGATGGGAGCACTAAATGTCACAGAGAAGCAAACATGGCTTTGATGCAGATGGAGAA
The DNA here is from genome assembly GCA_037367245.1 of Phrynocephalus guinanensis. Lineage (NCBI taxonomy): Eukaryota > Metazoa > Chordata > Lepidosauria > Squamata > Agamidae > Phrynocephalus > Phrynocephalus guinanensis. Next base: position 29,606,864 of record CM074743.1, on the reverse strand, counting down.
AAAATTCTAAATCAAATGCTATCTCCTGGTTTTCTCCAACCTGTTATGTTTCAGAGGCGTTACTTGTGTCTTTCCAGGATCCCCCAGACAGCTATTGGTAGTCTTACAGACCTGTAATAAACCAGGTTAAGGAAGGCTAACATGAATGAGTGATAGGTTGATTTATCTTCACTAATGAGATGACACAACGTTTTGGAGAGGACTCCTTCCCACAGCGGACACAGCATTACCAAATGTAGGCTGTAATCGTCAGGAGAGATTGTCCAGTTTTGAGATTTAATATCATCAGTAGGCAGATGACACCCAGCTTCACTTCCTTTTATCTAATTCCAATAAAGCTGTTTTTGGTTCTAAATCAGTGCCTGTTGTCAGTAACGGACCTGATGATGGTGAACAAAAGCTTAATTCAGGCAAGTCAGGGCTTCTCTTGGCCAATCAAAAGGCCTTTTGATATAGTGAGTTTTAATATTGTAAATAGCCTTTAGTCCTCTTGAGGAGAAAGGCAAACTCTACATATTTTAAGTAAATAAATAATAATCTCAATTTTTATTTCACACTAAATATGCTCAGGTTTGCACTACTGTTATACCTTATCCATTTTACTTTATAAGTAACACACGCCAGGCTGCAGTCTTATGCACACTCACGTGGAAGTAAACAACAGAACTGAGCTGGACTGTAATTCTGAATTGACTGTATAGGATTGCACTGCTAATCTCTTCTGGGCTCCACAGGGTCTGGTAGCTGCTGGAAAACATATGTGATCCACTCAACAATAGAATTGGAATCTGATGTGAAATTAAACATTACTTATTCTGTTGGCATAAGCAGCTTGGGCAATCTTCACTTTTCCAGACTCTGTTGCTTACTCTGCAATACAGGCACTAGAATATTTTATTTCACAGGCTGCCCCCTCCTTTGTTCTCATAATATTTAAAGTGGTTGCCTAGCTGTCCTACAAATTAATGAAAATGTGCTTTTAAAAATCTGACATGTCATACATTTAAGATACACCCTGAATCTATTTTGATAGTTGATGCTTATTGCTTTGGTTTTACAGGATGCAATTCTTATTATAGAAAGTTCAATGGAAGATAGGCCCCCACACATTGTTTCCTACTTTGATTCTTCACTCTTTAAAATGTGGCCCAGATCTGTTTATTGACTGTTCAGACTGAGTGTTCAAAATAGTATTAGATTGAAATGGAACCTTAAATATAGTAAGGGTGAAGGTAAAGGTTCCCCCTGCACTTAACTGCTAATCGTATCCAATTCTAGGGGCGGTGCTCATCTCCATATTCAAGCCGAAGAGCCAGTGTTGTGCAAGTCCATGGCCATGTGGCTGGCATGGCTGCAAGGAAACAGTTTTACTCTACCGCTTTTTATGGTGGTACCTATTTATCTACTTGCATTTACATGCTTTCAAACTGCTAGGTTGGCAGTATAGTATACTATAGTAGGGGTTTGTTTACAGGATACATTTTTGCCTGTACAATATTTATTTTTCCATGCATTTTTATTATTTAAAATAAATACTGCTATATAGTCCACAAGTAAAATAAAAAAGTGTTGGGTAATATTTCATTGGACTGCCAAATTATTTTTCGGGCAAGCTTTTGAGCCTTCAGAATTCTTCTTCAGCCAAATATTACAAACATTGGGACCCCACCACCACCACCACCATCACCACAGTTCAAAAATAATCCTCGCTAAATAGGGTCTTTAGTTATATCTCAAAAATGAAGAATCATCCTGTGGTGTGGCATTATGAGGTCACATCTCAAAGGGATGTAGAATAAACTTCTTGCCCATATGCAAGAGATGTGCAGACTTTCAGCCAAAAATCTGCCTTTAACAGAAGCACATGGCTAGCTCCTGCGTTCGTTTGGAGCAGAAGCATCCAGAAACATGTCAATCCCAGTATCAGCAAAGCTCGAGATTCAATTTAAGTGATGTACTAGATAAAAACCTATCCAGCTACACAGAATATATAAGCTCTTGTTTCTCTTTAGACTGTAGGTTTTTTTTGTTTCCAAATAAATTCCAGGTTTATTGAGTCTTCTCTCTGTTGTAAGAAAGAGGTGTCTCAAAATCGGGTGTCTCCAGAATTCCCTCTATGTTCACTACCAATGTGATGATCTTGAGGATGATATCCGTTCTCTACCCTATGTTAATCCCTCTAGCCACCTCCTTCCAAGGTGAGAGTTTGTCAAAAGTGCCCCTGCAGAAAGGATGCCAAAAGGACACCTTAAGCCCAGTCACCACCAACCCCCAGCTCACTGGCATGTCTTTTTGGCCTAATTTAAGGCTCTGAGAAATGCGAGGCAGCAAGTGGCAAATGCCTCCTGGCCCACAGTTCCCTTTTTGACCGCTCGTTCCTTGAACTCACAGCCCATCACAACATGTCTGGAAATAATAAATACTGGGCAGTGCCAGTGCTCAACATATGGTCCCTTGCTTTTTTGTTCCTTAAAATCGTTAATCTGGTCAGACTTAATCTGAGGACCCCAAAAAAATGTAGAACGTAGGTGCAACAGAGCATGTGCAAAGTGCCCACTGACTTGCAGCGCTCCTAAATAACTGGAAGCAGCCTGGGATCCTGTGCTCTGTCCTAAAAAACAATCAATCACTGACCAGCCCCTGCAACCAGAAACAGAATCGAAGGTTACTGCCTAATAAACCCCTTCTAATTTAATCTACTGCCTCTGGCACGTGCTTCAGAGGAGGCAACAGGCGAAAATGAGGTGCCAAATTCTCGGTCTTGAACCACTAGTCCACAATCCCTTTCACAGGCCTTCAATTACATCACTATACTGTATTCAGAGGCAAGTCTAGCCCTGTCCCTTTAAGACGGGACTAATTTCTAACTTCGGTTTGTTTACAACTCCTTCCACGCGGATCAGTCACCGTCATAGGTTAACTCCTTCCGATCTTAGACGATGAAGTGTCCCTCCGCCACCAAGAGCTTCTTACCCACCTCAGCAACCCGAATCTTCTTCGCCATCAGGTTACATCTCTCCTCCTAACAAATATTTGAGGTGCTATTGAAATTCCGCACCCCAAAGCTGGCAGACTACTACAGAACCCTCCTAATCTTCAGAGTCGCGTTGGGACTACTTTTTGGACGCTACCATTATTATTGTTCTTGCTGTGAGGAACCACTGGACTATTTCCCGCTAACCCTGCCATAAACAATTGAGAGCATTAGGTGACTGTCGTCTCAGGGTACGTTCTCTGGAAACCTTAGGAAGAGGTTTAACACGCGGGCGATCTCAACCCCCTCGTGAACTGATGGTACGTTCCAGTCCCCAACTCCACCACCGCCTCCTACTACCCTCCTCTCATTGGCAGAGCTTCGAATGAAAGATGTCCGTTGTAGCCATTCGTGCCGTAGATTTTTTAGGAAGCCAATCGGAGAACGGTTCGTTTTCCGTCCAACCCTACGCGAACGATAATTGGCCAAGAAACGTAGTCCCGTCTTTATTCTGGGCATTGTAGTCGTAGCATAGCCAGCTAGCTGAGCAATCGATCGGAAGCTGAAACCACGATTCCCAAGATACCTCGGGAGAAGGAGGATGCGGGGCGGCTGCGCACTGCGAGGTGGGGGCTGGCTCGGTTTATATAAGGCGAGGCAGCGCGCGGGGAGTAGCAGTTGAGACTTGGAGGCGGTAGAACGTGGAGAGTGGGAGCTTTAGGAGAAGGGTGGCTGTTCGAACGTTGGGTATGCGTGGAGACGTTAACCCGTTCTTGCCCGGGTTAACTCTATCCTGCCCAGGGAGACAGCATTTTTAACCCGTTCGGATCTGGACGTAAGAGTTTTTCGTCTGCTGCATCTTGGGCTGAGAAATACTTTTTTTACCCTCTCGGATTAGTGGGGTTTGCCTTCGCAAGAGGGAAGAAGCACTGCTTGCACACACCCCTTGGCACTGGAACTGCCTTTAACTCCTTGATGCCCGACCTTGAGCGACGTTAACCACCGGGCGCACGGAATCGGAGACTTTTAACTCCTTGTGGACTACACCGGAGTGAAGATGTGGGCATAAGCGTTCTTCGGCCTTTTCATCTTTGGTGCTTTAGAAAAATATTGCAACGTTGTTGCATAGAAGTTGCCTTGAAGAGCGATCGAGACTCGGAACCCGCCTTTGACCACCCACCTCCCCGCATCGCTTTACATTTCCAGATGTACAGACTCGAGATGCTGTGAGAAGGGAGAGAAGCTGGACTGGAGGGAGAGAGACCTGTCTTTTTTTTTTTGGTTCGTTTAAAGACTTTGCTGAGTTCTCCGAAAAGAATGCTAGCTTAAAGGCCCCTGGGTAACAAAGACAGCTGTGGAGTTCCGTCTTCTGTAAGGGTTAACAGCGACGCTTTCGTGACCTCGCAGATAAGTGAGAGAGACAAGCAGAATACTTATTATTTGAGAACTTGTCCTGGCGGGGGGGGGAGTGGTCTAAATGAAGTCCAGCGCCTAAAGGGTTAAAGTCATTCCGTTCCAAAGAACTTATAAACCTGGCACCCATAACATCTGGATTTAAAGTGTTCAAGGTGTTGCTCACCTTTTGAAGAAAATTGCACAGAGCCCGTTTGGACTTGGAAAAAGCTACACACATCTAGAGGAGAGGAAATTGCCGAAGGATCCAGCAATGGCTGATGCCGAGACTGGCCTGCCTGCCAGCCAACAGCAACCAAATGGCAAGACTTCTCCCATCTCTCCCGGCAGGGGTGCAGGTGGTGGAGATGGTGGCGGCGGCAACGGTGGAGGGGGACCTTTTTTGGCATCTCCACCCATCAACCGGAAACTGCTCCAAGGAGAAGAGATGGACGGTAGGTGGCAGCCGAGAGAGGCCATGCAGCAGGATGGTAGCCCCACGAGTGGTGTGGATGCTTCTCCTGGTGCAGAACGGGACACTCTTTTGGTTGGGGGAAGCCAAAGCTTGGGGGACCACGCAGGTGACCCTGCTGGTCCAAACTGCAGTGCAGTTGGAGATTTGCAGAATGCTGTGGATGGGGAACCGATGACTTTGCCGTGCCAAGGTTTTAGTGGCCCTGTTGGCCAGCAGTGCAGGCCTCAAACTGTGGGGGAGGAAGAAAAACAGCTGGGCAAGAAGAAGCATAGGAGGCGCCCTTCCAAAAAGAAGAGGCACTGGAAGCCATACTACAAGCTCAGCTGGGAAGAGAAGAAGAAGTTCGATGAGAAGCAGAGCCAGCGGGCTTCCAGGCTGCGGGCTGAGATGTTTGCTAAGGGGCAACCAGTGGCGCCGTACAACACCACACAGTTCTTGATGGAGGACCATGATCAGGAAGAACCTGATTTGAAGACGGACCTCTGCCCCAAGAAGGCCGCCACCAAGTCAGATGAAACGAGCGAGGAAGACTTTGTGGAGGAGGAGGATGGTGGCAGCGACGGGATGGGAGGAGATGGCAGTGAATTTCTCCAGAAGGATTTCTCGGAGACTTACGAAAGGTACCATGTGGAAAGCCTGCAGAACATGAGCAAGCCGGAGCTGATCAAGGAGTACTTGGAGTTGGAGAAGTGCCTGTCCAGGATGGAGGATGAGAACAACCGCCTGCGGATGGAGAACAAGAAATTCCTGGGGGACTTGATGGAACTGGACAGGTTGCGAGCAGAGAACCAAAAACTCTTGAAAGAGAATGAGCTTAGAAGACAACAGGAGAAACCGCTCTCCAAATTGGGAGAGTGAAACCGGGGAGGGGACGGGGGCTTTTCTGAGGACTTAAAAGTGAAATTGGGCAGAAAAACTTCCCAAAATCAAAATGCAAGATCTATATCCATATTGTGGGTGTGTGTATATGTAAAGACAAACGGACCTTTTTCTTTTGGGTGATCTAATCAGAATAAATTCAAAATCTCACATTCTTTTTGAAAATAGCTCTAACATAGTGTGTGCTTTTTTAAAAATTCTATGTAATCAAGGGATCTCTGAGTGGGGTGCTTTTAAAAGCATATAAGAACATCCAGCATTTGTAGAACAACTTTTTAAAAGTATATCTGACTTGTTGAAATGTGGATTTTTTTTTGTTAGTTTCTGCCTTTGGAGAGATGGACAGGTTGGTGCCTGGGGTGGTGTTGGGGAGTTGGCAAAGGAGTTGTAAAAAAGTCACGCACTCCAAAAAAAAAAAAAAAGAGAGATGCAGATTCATGCTCAGAGTTCTAATAAAGTTAAGGACATGTCAGTGTAATGATTCTGGTGTGATTTCTAGAAAAATAGTTCAAAATATTTTCTTTTGCTGGAGAATATTATGAATGATTTTTCCAGCTAAGTCTTGGATGTTGTTGAAAAATAATAATAATGGAAAATTAATGGGGAGGGTTGCACCATGCTAAGTCATTGTGTTGGCTACCTAATATAGAAAATATTTAGTTTCAAATTGCTATTTACTATTCTTAATTTGCCTTGTATTTTGCAGTTAACTTTTTTCTATATATGATGTGATAGCAAGCATAATTGACCTCACAACAAACCTACATAGTATTTCTCCATTGCTCCCCATTCATTGGGAGTTAGAGGAATATAACTGGAAATCCTATACCTTAACCTTATTTTTCTGCCCCCTATAAAGTTTTCTCCTGTGAAGCTTGCTGATTTTTTTCTAACGTGGACATTTTGCCCTTGTTAAAAGCAGTATAACAGAAGGTAAGTGTTATTGGCTGGAAGAACTATTGAATAACTTTGTTTTCAAAAAGGGGAAAATACATGATCTCAGGTGGGGTGAGGACATTCTGTAGTATTAAGCAGGCATGTCCAAACTTCAGCCCTCTTGATGTTTTGGACCACAACTCCCAGAATTCCAAGCCTGCATTGCCAATGACAAGGGACTGTGGGAGTTGTGGTCCAAAACATCTGGAGGGCCAAAGTTTGGACATGCCCGTATTAATGGCTGGTAGGCTGTGTGTGTATTTGTGTTGGGTTGTTTTGTTTTCATCTTATGTAGCCTGCCTCATTTACTTGAGCAACCTGGATGTTTAAAATCAGTTGTGGTTGCCCTGGTTATTTCTTTAGCTAGCAAAGCCCTACTACAAAAGAGAAGAGGAATATCTGTGGTCTAGAAGGAGGGTGAGGCTGCAATACTATGCAGCCTCACTTGGGAGCAACTCGTTCATTCTGAAACTTGCTGCCAAATAAATATGAGCAGAATCCTTCTGCAAAGCTTATGGTTGCTATTCTGTGAGTGGCTTTTAATCAGTACTTCTATGCTTCAAGAGTCGGGTAGATCAACGGTCTAGTTCAGTGGTTCTCAACCTGTGGGTCCTCAGATGTTCCTGGACTTCAACTCCCAGAAGTCTTCATTTATTTATTTGGAGCATTTATATACCGCTACCTTTTTCCATTCAGGAACTCAGGGCGGTTCACTCGCTGGGCTGGCCAGGATTGCTGAGAGTTGCAGTCCAGGAACATCTGGGGACCCACAGGTTGAGAACCACTGAGAGTCAGAAGCTGAGAGTTTAATTCCCTCCTGTTCCTCTCAGGGAGGAAGGGCCCGCCTGTGTAGCCAAGGAGAAGCTGCACAGCCCCAGAACTGTCCTCAGATGAAGGGAACTTTAAACCACTTCTGGGTATTCTCTACCTTAGAAAGCCCTGGAAAGGGTTGCCATAACTGACTGGATGGCTTGTTATCAATAAGAAGCAGTTGTGGGAGTTTTTTTAAACTAGAAATATAGATTGCTATTGTCAAAGCATGATCACAGCTTGATAAATATGATTTCACCTGCAAAAATGGAGAGGCAACAATTGAACAAACTTTGAAAAATGAGGTTTGAGATTCATGGGAGATGTATCCATTTGTTTCTTAAGGTTATGCCTCTGGGATTACATCTCTGGGGGCCCAGAGAAAAGGAGTCTGGTGCAGAAATCACACAGTTGAATCCCAAAACCACCATTAAACTATGTGGTCCTTCTATGGACTTGTGTGCCTTTTCTCTTCTGCTCATGAAACTCTCTTACAGCCCTTTATTTTTGCAAGTTAACCCGAGAACTGCATTAATTTTGTATCAGTCTGTGTTTGAGCATTATTAATAGCTCCACATCCAAAAGTATTATATGTGCGTTTTTTGCCAGGCAATAAACTGCATAAAATTACAGTTAAAATGCATCCACACACATATATTTTAAAAAGAGGGGCCTCAGAATAATCAAATACTGTATTAAGAAAACCAAGAGCAGGTTTCTTTTGAAAGTATAGTCAAGAATGGGCTAATCTAGTGTCCTGAAAGAAAGGAGGGCCATAATAAACATACTGTTACATTTTAAAAAAAAGGCCTTGTTATGTGCCTACAACCTAATGTTTCCCAAGTGGTAAGATACATGTTTTAAAAATCTTTCTCTAGCTGCGCAATCTGGCAGTTGGCATCCAAATGTCTTGGTATCTCTCATGGTCCTACAGACAAAAAGGTCGTGAGGGCACTTCAGTGTTACAAGTTAGAGTTGGCTCAGCATCCTTTCCTTAACACCCCCTCCCTGCCCTGTAGCTATCCTGTAGTTCCATGATAAGTAGTCCAGGGATCTTGTCTTCAAGACTTACTTAGTTATTTTATTTATTCATTTATACAGTTTATATGCTGCCCACTACTCAAAGGCCTCTGGGTGGCTTACAGTTAAAATGAACAGTTAAAATAATTAAGAGATTAAAATGTCAATTAAAACAATAAAAACATTTAAATACAAACACTAAAATTGCCATCAGGACCCACAATATATGTTATGTCCGTTAAAAAACTTCTGAAACAGGAAGGTTTTTACCTGTCACCAAAATGTCAGCAGCGTTGGTGCCAGGCGGATCTCACTTGGGAGGGCATTCCATAGTCTGGGGGCAGCTGCCAAAAAAGGCCCTGTTCCTACTTTCACTTCCTTAAGTGATGGCTCTTTCATGAGGGCCCCCTGACTAGATCTTAATTGCCGGGTGGGTTCATTTGGAAGGAGGTTGTCCTTCAGGTATCTAGGTCCTAAGCCGTTTTGGGCTTTATATGTCAAAACAAGCACTTTGAATTGGTCTCAGGCAACAACTGGTAACCAATGAAGATTATATAGAATCGGTGTGATATTGTCTCTGGCAGCCCCACCACTCACCAGCCGTGCCGCACAATTCAGAACCAGTTGCAATTGCCAGGTCATCTTCAAAGGCTTCCCCATGTAAAGTGCATTACAGTAATCAATACAGGATGTTACCAGTGCATGCATAACTGTCATGAGGCCCCACTCATCCAAGTAGGAGTGTAGCTTCTGCATTCCTTGGCCAAAGTACGAGACCAAGGGCTACACATGGAGGGTCATGATAATCACTCTGTTTTGGACATACAGTAGGACCCCGGTATCCGCTGGGGATTGGTCCCAGACCTTCCCGTAGATAATGAAAACCGTGGATATGAGAAAACACCTGCCCACCCACCTCCAGACTGCTGTTTTGAGACAATAGCTTGCTTTACAGCTGCTGTTTGTGACAATAGCTTGCTTTGTGGCTGCTGAATTATTTAATTTTTTTCCCCTCTGCCAACCGTGGATAACTGAATCAGTAGATACAGGGGTCCTACTGTAATGTCATATTTGAAGAGTCCCATAGGATATTTCGTTTTCGAGCCAGTTCATGCATTCATCTTCCATGGGCTACATGTGTACAGAACCAAAGAAGGGAGCCATTTCTCCTCTGACATTTAACATACTGGGTGGTGGCAACTGTTGACTCTCTTTCCAAAGGACCTCTTGTGTTTTCTTAATGCTGCCTCTCCCTCTCTCCCTCCCTGCTCCCTCCCTGTCTTTCTCTCCCTCCCCCATAGCAGAACCTCTTTGGCTATGGATGCTCAACCTTCAATGGACAACCATATATATCTTTGGTCTTTCTCTGTCACTAGCAGCTTGCGAGGTGAAGCTTGATTACAGGTTTCCTCAATGAGGAATAACTTGCCATAACTAGGAGGGGAAAAGGTATTTTCTGGGTTACAGTCCCCACCTTCTTTCAGCCACCCTAGCCGCTATTGATGGTGATGGACAAATTCTGGAAAGCATCCTTTAAAAAAATAAATTTACCTAACTGGAGTGGGTAAGGCTAGCTGTTGTTTTGGGATATGGGGTTCAAACAGTTGTGTTAATAAGTGATGTTTGTGGCATAATCTAATGAGGTGAGTGGATAGTTCTTTCTGGGAGGGGGGGTCTGGTAAAAGAGTAAGGGGTCACTTGCTATTTTAGAGGGCTTTGTATCAGTTTGACATCATGGGATATTGGACAAGGGTAGTCAGTGAAGGCAGAAGCAGCGTAAACAGAACCCACATGCTTGTTTTCTGTGTTGGGGGTGGGTGAATAAGGGCCTTTTCATGTGACCCCTAAGATCCGCTGGCCACTTAAATTCGGACCAGAGATCTTAGGGGTTCGTCGCTCTTCCTGTGTCCCCACCCCTCCGCACTTCCTGGCTGCTGGCTGCGTGAGGGGAGGGAGAAAAAGAGGAAGAAAAGCATGCCGCTCACCTCCGTTCTGCCTCTCTCTTGCCTGCAACATTCCAGTCTCTGTAAAGTAGCTCTTAAAGGGGCGGGAGCCAAAAAAACAACAAACAGAAGCGAGAAGAGCCCCGCACTCACTATCGTTACACCGAATTTTCACCTCCAAAGAGCAGGTACTTGAAAGGTGCGCTGGGACGTGCTAAAGTGGGCGTGGTCGCACCTAATTTCCTGTAAACTCCGGAGCTGGTGGGGAAACATTTTTAAGCTCCGGAGCTGGGAGCCATTTGCCCCGGAGTTTAGGGGTCGTGTATAAACGCCCAAAAAGGCAGTTATCTGCCCCTACTCAACAGGAAGTAATAGCAAGAACTTAAAAGATACAATGGTGGAGGTGTTCTTCCATGTTCACTTGGTGAATTGTGGATGCACCCGCACAATGAAATACTGCTTGTACTCTTTGCTTCCAGAGCAAGAGAAAACACTCCTCTGTAAGGAGGTCATTGTGTGGCTGGTATGCACCTTATGGCAAGGGCTGGATAGAATTAATTCCCTATCTCATCTGGGCACAAGCTGTTGGGTTTTGAAATCCTAATTTAATTCCCCTTTTGATATACCCACAAATTTCAGTGCTACCAGGAGATAGTAACGTTTTTGTTGAGATAAGTTTTTTCCCCGTGCTTTTGAAGCATGAAGCCATGTTTTGAAGGACGAATATTGAAGAGGTATTTGTGACTTGAAGTCTTATGTTCAGATCAATTTTTTTTCTCGCACCTCCCTCTGCATTTCAGTCTGCCTTTGTCTGTTTTTATGTATTTTTGAGAATGACTGGAAATAGGAATAAAACAGAAGAGAAAATAGAGAAAATACTGTTATCTTTCATGATGGCCACCTGGGATATTCCAGAGCCAACAACTGGGGGAGGGAATTGAACCTGATAGATGAGGATGCAATTTTTAAGATACGCAAGGCTCTTCCTCAGCTCTGGTTTCCTCTTATGTAACCTGAACACTAGCCAGTGTTAGTTGTTTCCTTTTGGGGGGCTCTTTTCTTCTTTATTCTACTTGTTCTCATCTTAGGAAAGTTAGATATGTTAAAGCTTCTGAGGTGAGACACCTCCTTGTCTTCTAGTAATGGAAATAGAAGAAAAAAGTAAAACTATGCCCTGTGTTCAACAGCTGTTTAACAAAAGAGCAGCCTGTGCTTTTGAAGCACTTGGGCTGCGACACCCACCTAAATTAAAACGTAGTGAATTGTACAGATGCTGGCTGGATAGCTTAGTGGTTTAGATATCTGGCTGTGGAGTCAGAGGTTGGGAGTTCGAATCTCCACTGTGCTTCCAACAAGTGGAACCACATTGTGCAGTCTTTGTCAAGCTGTAGACCCCCAAGGCTGCCCCAGAAGAAGGGAATGGCAAACCCCTTCTGAGTACTGTCTACCTGGAAAACCCTGGAAAGCATCACCGGAAATCAGAAGTGATTTGATGGCACATGATTGTTATTTATTACTAATATATGTCTTTCTACAATTTTCAAGGCATCTGCCCTGGATGCCTTCAAAAGGGGATTGGACAGATTCCTGGAGGAAAAGTCCATCACAGGTTACAAACCATGATGGAGATGTGTAATCTCCAGTCTTAAAACCGGGGTACTTCAAGGACCAGATGCAGGGGAGTGGGTTCAGGAGACAGATATCTAGTCTTCTGAGCTCCCAGAGGCATTTGGTGGGGCCACTGTGAGATACAGGAAGCTGGACTAGATGGGCCTTTGGCCTGATCCAGCATGGCTCTTCTTATGTTCCTATGTTCTTATAATCCTTATTCCCAAGGACCCCATGTGTTCCAGTAGCCGAGCATCAGTTTTGCTGCATAGGATGCCCTCTTGATCTGTCCAAATGGTCTGTGCTAATCCCTGTGGGGTGGGCCGAGATCTCAGCCTCACTTTCTCACAATTTTGTTGCAGTGGTGAAAGGGCCTCTCAGCCAAGTCGAGCTCCTTTGTAATCCCAAAGAGAAACCCTTTTGAACTCTGTGAGGCTGCAGAGGTGATGGAATTCTGGGAACTTTTGTCCCCAAACCAGTCTAGACAGTAGCCAAGATGACGGTGGGATTCAATCCTAAAAGTTAACTTTCCCAAGTGTTGCATTAATCTCTGCTTGTTAAACAGGCACCGTGGTGAGCAAGCTAAGAAGTAGTACTTAGGAGAAGAGTTGGCTACCTTCTTAAGTTTCTGTTGTGATACAGAGGATGGCTGCACATTAAGATATATAGTGTGATGGTTGTGTGACCTGGTTGCTTTTGCAGACTTTTTTTTCCCAAGCCAAGGGGGGGGGGAATCTGAAAATAGCATTGCAGCATACAGTGAAACATGCTGCTGAAACCAAATGAATCATGCAGGGAAAAACTGAGCTGGAAATGAAATCCAGCCACAAGCCTGGAGAACAATCTGAGAAGGAAAGCAATCTTGTGTTTCATAAACAGCCTCTAGGGGTGAGAGGGGCGGGGTCCCCAGGAGGAAGAAATTCCAAAATGAAAGGAGCTTGAGAAGGGCACGGGGACTGGAGCTTCATGATCTCGCCATGTAGAGATTTCTGTAGATGCAAAACGTTTTGCGATAGCTTATCCTCATCCCTCTTCTAAAAACGTAACAAAAACTTTCAAGATAGAGCTGTATGGTCTCCTAAGCCCTGGCATAAATTCACATAATGTATAATGATTTCTTGCACCTCTTGCTATTCACCTTTCATGTTTTAAAGAAGACACTAAGCTGTGGCTGAAATGGGAAGTGGAAGGAGATACTAGTGTTGGTTAGACTTGTTAACTTTTTTTAAAAAGCGACACAATCTTGGCTTCCCTAAGCTATTCCCGACATGTATAATTTCCAGTTGTGCTTTGTAAGGAAGCAAAGTGATCTACCACTTCCACCAGCTTTTGCCAACATAGTCAACAAATAACTGGAGGGCCACTGTTGTGTGTGCGTGTGTGTGCGCGCGTGCGTGTGCGTATATGTACGCCTGCCTTCCTGCCTGCCTGCCTGCCTGCCTGCCTGCCTCATGGTGCTGCTATAATGCAAAAGGATAAAGTAGAATTTTGTAAAACAGCTGGTAAAGGAGAGTCCTTCAGAGAAGGGAGAAGAATCTTTAATCCTATCTTTGGCTCTGAATGTCTAAGGGACATCCAAGTGCTGTATACAGTATATGCTTTGAGACATCAGCCATGCACTTTCTGTGATGGATAGCATTCACTGCAGTTCTCCTGACTCAGGTGATAATCAGGTTAGGGTAGGCCAGTGAAATGTAGGTGGAACCGCATTTAAGGAGTATTGATAGCCGGATTATTAGTGAGCTACCATGTTAAATTGGTGTTGCTGATGCCCAAAGTCCTGTACTTGCTTCTAACCTGATCCTGTGCATAATCCAAAGTGCAACTCGTAACGCACAAACTGAAATCCAGCAATTAGTAGCAAGTGGAGAGGAGGTCCTTTGAATTGGGTGAAAGGGAAGGGATTTGTTAATCAACTCCTTGGTAAATTCCACTGATTCATTGAGCCTCTCCTAATTGCGACTTACTCCTGAATTTCAGCCATTCAAGGACTAGGCCAGTGGTGGCGAACCTTCAGCACTACAGATGTTTTGGACCACAACTCCCACAGTCCTTTGTCATTGGCAATCTAGGCTTGGAATTCTGGGAGTTGTGGCCCCCAAAACATCTGGAGTGCCAAAGGTTCACCACCACTGGACTAGGATCTTCTGAGCAAATTTATGCATGTGCTAACCCATCATTGGGGCGTGGTGGCTCAGTGGACTAAGGCTCCGAAAACTGTTGACTTCAAAGTCAGCAGCTCGGTGGTTCGAATCCCGGGTGCCATGCAGTGTAGCGAGCTCCCACTGTTCACCCCAGCTCCTGCCAACCTAGCAGTTCGAAAGCATGTAAAATGCAAGTAGATAAATAGGTACCGCTGTAAAAGGCGGGAAGGTAAAAACAGTGTTTCCTTGCAGCCATGCCGGCCACATGGCCATGGACTTGCACAACACTGGCTCTTCCGGCTTGAATACAGAGATGAGCACCGCCCCTAGAGTCGGACATGACTAGCATGCACGTGCGGGGGGGGAACCTTTACCTTTACCTAACCCATCATCTGAGGTGCTGTGTGGATATGCTTGTCACAGAAATATATCAGTTGGTTCCATATTTAGTAATAGCTGTGGAAACCTTCCCAGAAATATTTGCTTTGTACCTCACTATCATCTGGGAGCTGTAGTCCAACAAAGGAACTTTCCCACCCTCTGACTGTGGCAGCTGCCATTGCTGAAACAGGTCAAGGTCCATTTACTTAAGTACTTTGACCCTCTCAGTTCCATGGCCAAGCCAGCATCTTCAAAAGAGTCACAACCGGGGCCTCATGATCTTGACAAGAGATTGACCACATGTAATCAGAAGCACCATTCTGTTGTCTCTGTTAGCTTTACCTACCATGGGTTATGTATGAGCCCTGTGGCACAGTGGTTAAATTCCTGTACTGCACCTAAAACTGTGCTCATGACCTGGAGTTCAATCCCAGGTAGCAGGCTTTGCTTTGTTGTCCTGTGGATTATTGCCTTTCTGACATACTCTGCTCATCCACTGCACAACTTTGTCTCTGTATGCTCTGCAAGTGTAATCAGTTTCCTTAGATACCCATCAGAAGCACCAAACCTATGTTGCTGGTTTCCCACCCTTGGCTGGTTCATATTCGAATTATCAAATTACTCCAATGGAGACTTCCTCCAGTTCCCCACTGCTCTCTAGATGTCTTCAAAGACAACTTCTACAATCCCCATCCACTGTACCTATGGATGGTGGAAGCTGCTGGCTGTCATTTTAGAGAATACTATGCCACCACCTAAGGCAACTTGTACCACAGTCAGAATTTTTAAGTACAGTAATACCTTGTTTTAAGAGAGTTTTGTGAGACAAGCAAACATTTTAATTTCTGCCTTGATCAACAAGCAATGTCTTGATATACAAGCATTGGAGCAGGTCACATGATCATATGAGCCAATGTTGGCTCTCCTTCCCTATCCCAGCTGGATTGTGAGAGATTTTCTGGAATGTTCCTTCTCAGGTAGCCTCTAAAGCAGAGGGAGGAGAGAGGAATAGAGGTCTCCTTTGCACCATCCAGGAATGTGCAGGTTAGGATTTTATTTTTCTTTATATTTTATTTTATTTGTTTTCAACATTCTTATTTTTTCCAAACCATTTCTAGTCATGGGGCAGCTAGTCAAGTGTGTAGGGCTATAAATTTCACTTTATTATTGTCACATTAAAAACACAGAGTAAAATCTAGTTGTTAGTCCAAAGCAAAGCAGATTCCACATAGTGTGGATGTGGACTTATAGCCAACTTATTTTGTGAGTTTTAGCATTTTGTGTGTACAGTATGTGGTCAATGGGACCCCAGAACAAAGCATCTGAGTTTACATTATTATGGGAAATTTTGCTTTGATATAAGAGTGTTTTGGTTTATAAGCATGTTTCTGGAACAAATTATGCTTATAAACCAAGGTATTACTGTGCTGTATATTCATTAAGGGGGCATTCAGGTGCATTAAGACAGAAGTCGACAGAAGATAAATTGGATAATTGTCAGCATTATCAGCTAAAGAGAATCTGACTTATTTAATACAAAAAAACCAAACCAGAATGCCTTCCTCATTCCCCTACCTCATTATTCTCTTAGAATCTCTGATCTTTGGGAACATTGCTGTCAGCCTGTTAGTTATATCTGACATCCCAATCTGTGGTTCATATCAGACAGTACCACCATTCTGTATCAGGTTCCAAACACACGTGCACACCAGCTTTTTGACCAATTTCCCTAATGTAGGTCCCCCTGTTTTACTAGATTAGTATTTCCATCTACTTGGGCCTGCATGCCTAATGGTCAGGGGAGATAGTAATGTAGCAACATCTAGAGCAGGGGTCCTCAAAGTTTTCAACCAGCAGGCTGGTCCACCACCACCCAAACACCACTGGGGCCCGGATCCCAGTCCAAAAGCAGCTGCGGAGGCTGGCTTGCTCACAAAACAGGGGGTAGGTGGGGGGTTGCAATTGGCCCCAGGGGCCGGATTCAGGACCTTGGGGGGCCAGATTCGCCCCCGGGGCCTTAGGTTGAGGACCCCTGATCTAGAGACTTTGGAAGACTAATGAGTTACCTGGGTATATGTGTTAGATAAATCCACGACTCGCACCTGGCCTGGAAGGTATGTGTGTAGCCTGTCTCAATTTCTCCATGCCTAGTTATTTCCTCAAGGCATCTATTTTCCAAGTTCCATGTCCATTCCCATGGAAAGCTCCATCTGGCTCTGGTTTATACCCCTACTTAAAAAAATACACCCAACCAGATAGGCAACGACTCTCACTGCCAACAATTTTTGGCTTTTTGGTCTTGAAACTGGCACACTGATATGCAGAAAAACATGAAGGGAAATTTTTTGCTGGCACAGAGATGAGGGCAGCCACCTCCTCAGTTTCCATTGAAAGCACAGGAGCAGAGTGTGTTTTGTGGTTTTGGCTTTGTTGGCTTTTTAAAAGAAAGCTGGCAATCATAGAACAAGCAGGAATCCAAACCTTGTTGATCATAGATTGCTCATCAGTTCAAGAACCTGAGCCTGCCTCTTGCAAGGCAGTGGGGTTTCTTGTTGTACAGTTCCCAAGGTGCATAAATAGAAATCTGTCATTGGTCCCCCTCCTCATTCCCCACTCCCACCCCAGTGTGTCACAAGAATTCAAAAGACTGCTGTGAATGAAAATGGCTTTTAGAGAAAGTGCAAGGATGAAGTGAAGCCTTTTAAGAAGTGAGTGTTGTAAGACTGCGGCTGACAATCTCTAGCACTCCTGATATTTTGTTTGTTTGTTGATTTTGTACTCAAAATCCTTGAGTAATGGCCATGCTGGCCAGGGCTTCTGGAAGCGGGTGAAAAGCATCTGGAGGAGACACTTCTATTACTTGAGAGCTGGCCCCCAAATTTTCCTTCCCTTTACCGGGGCAGCTTGAAGTATTATTCCACCTGAGAACCTCTATTGTTGTTCAGTCGTTCAGTCGTGTCCAACTCTTCGTGACCCCATGGACCAGAGCTCGCCAGACCTTCCTATACTCCACTGCCTCCCGGAGTTTTGACAAATTCATTTTGGTTGCATCGATGACACTGTCCAACCATCTCATTCTCTGTCGTCCTCTTTTCCTTTTGCCTTCTATTTTTCCCAGCATCAGGGACTTTTCCAAGAAGTCCTCTCTTCTCATGAGGTGGCCAAAGTACTGGAGCCTCAGCTTCAAAATCTGTCCTTCCAGTGAACATTCACTGGTGAGTTCTAATTGCTAGCTAGTTCTAACTCACTCTATGGTGAGTTCTAATTGCCAGCTAGAATGACCCATTGTGAGGCCACCTGGGATGATGGACTTCCTAGTCTGAAACTACAGGGTGCATCTACCTAAGGATGGTAGGAACCCTGAAAACTTCCAGTTATTCATTGTATTTAATTGATATGGTATAAAAGGAGTAAATGAATGAGAACAGAAAAAAACATGTGAAAATCACAATTAATATTCACAAGGAGTGTTGATGGCTTGGGAAAATAATATATTATTTATTTTAGGGTATTTGTACCCCCCCTTCTCCTTGAAAAGCACCCAAGGCTTAGAGTAATGAGGGATAATATACCGTCCAGTACAATTAAGACATACTGTATTCAGGCATTGAGAACAGGGAACCGAGGGACATCCTACAGCCCCCCCCCATCCTTCCCATTTCCCTTTTGATAATCTCCAGGCCTTTCCCATCAACAGGAATGGTTTGGATGACGAAGCTAACAGGACATCTAATATTACTCCAAGAGCCAAATTGCTTACCTGGGGAAGTTCATCTGCTGGAAGACACCAGATAAGGTGTAGTGGTTTGTGAAACACAATTTGTTTTCCCCACAACATTTTTTAACTGAGCCTTTCCCCTGCTAGACAAGCACTTGAATATTTGTAATGGAGTTACATGGCTTCTGGTCAAGTGCAGAGTTCATATTGACCCCTAAACAATACATTAAGGGTGGCAAGAACCAATATGTATTATGTTTGTCTTTCCTCCCATGAGCTCACAGGGGCATAAATGTCTAGAAGCAAAACTTGTCCCTTCTAGTTTGTCCGCAGCATGTAATATTCAAAGTGCCACCTCCTAGATCTTAAATGTTGCTCTTTGCTTCCTTTTCATGGTGGTACCGTAGATCAATTCTGTTGTTTGAGTGTGATATTTGTTAACCAAGTGGAACAGTAGAATAAAATCAGTTTGTTCAACAGGAGTCACAAAATGCCATGCAGAAACACTGCCGTTCTTGGTTATGAGAGAAGAAGCACTAGTATTCAGTACAAGGGTCTTAGTATATCTGAGGCCATCCCCTTTTTGAATCATGCCTCCCCATTTCTTAGGCTGTTTCAAGCTTATAGAAACTAAAGTCCAATAACATCAGGGAGGCTGTGCTATCTGCAGCCCTGACTGAGTTGCTCTATTACTTTTGATTTGTTGATCACTTTCATAGGGAAGAACAGTCCTTGGGTTATTCCCCCACTCTTGAAATGTGTATGTTGACAGGGGGTGGGATCTGGGGCCCTGTGGTTAAAGGTGGTTTCCTGAAATCATGATTCATTACATTAAGAGCTGAGCTTTGCCTTTTTCTTTTACCCTCCCCCTCCCTTTCTCCTTTTTGTATTTGATCTCTTCACAGTGGAAGCCTGAAAGTCATGACTATCTTGTTCTGTTTGTATTGACAGGTGAATATTTTTATCTGTAGAGGATGATACAGAATAGAACAGCATGTGGTTTGTTTCATGCCTACCCTCGCTGTGGAAATGCCTATCTTTTTCATGTTTAACTTTATGGCAGCCATACTGTCCAGATAACTGCATGTTAAAATGCAGTGCTTATTATCCCAATACAGCTATGCTGGATGGAGTGATGTAGCTTGGTGCATCTGGACAGTATCATTTGGAAGAAGGCTGTTTTATGGGAGTCTACCTCTAGGCTTACATTCCTGGCCTAGCCACTGGTGTTTCTTGTAGTCCAGTGTGCTCCTTGCTATAAATCTCCTCCACCATGCTGCCGAGTTACAGTCTCCACAAGGTGTTGAACTGGGTGTGTTCCATTTTCATGGGCCAATAAACTTTTTCTGAAACCTCTCAGCTTGCTATTACGCAGTCTCACAAAGCTCCAATAGAGAAATCACACTAATTATTATAAAGAAAATCCCAATGAACTTCAGATTTCAGCTGTCTCCTCCTGATCCAGTTCAGCTTGCTTTGCTGGACGGCTTCTTTTTCTCCTTGTTGAGAAGTACCTTGAGTTTCTGGATCATCCCTTCTAATTTTGTTTTTCCTTTCCATCCACAGTTCATTCTGGAACCTCTGGCTGGAGCAAGATATTTGGAATTACTTTCCCGTACTTCGCTCTGGGCTGAGGTTGTTGCCAATTTCAGAGATCCCAGTAAACACAGATCTTTAACAGCAAGGGCCAAACTATGCATGGCAGGGGATATCTTTGATTGGCTCTACCAACCTCTTTTTCTTTAATTTTAAAATGAAAGTGATCACAATAATCATAGCAGCTGGAGACACTGAAAAGTTACTGGTCATATATGAGAACTGGAAAATGAAGAGGGTTATCCACTCCTCAAGCTGAACATGGGGAGAGGAAGAATGGGACAGATGCCTTTATGTAATAAGCCCCATGTTTGGAGGTTGAACCCTTCAAAGTCACTGTCTGTTTAACTGGTCCTATTTTTAATTGGGGGGGGGGGTTCATGAATTCCAACTAGAGATGGGCACGACTTAGCGGTATTCCCGTTTCCGTTTCCGTTACTCGTTTCCGTTACTCTACGGAAACGGTAACGGGAATTACTCCGCCAGACTTCGAGCTCGAACCGACAAACGAACAATTTTGGTCTGATTTGTTGTGCTCGTTCCTTGCATCGCGCAATCGCGCGATGCCACGCGGCACAGAAAAAAAGTTTTTAAAAGTTAAAAAAAAACCGGTTCCCGGCCGAAAAGCAGGTGGAAAAATGCCTGCCGTGCCTCAGGGCACCTACCAGAGGGGTTGTTTCTGGAGGTCCCCGGCCTCCCCCCCCATCCCCCGTCCTAGTGGGCTGCTCTGTGGGACTCGCCGCAGGCTCGCAGCCAGCAAAAAGCCCAGTCTCGCCGCGGGCCGCCGCAATTAAAGCGCAAGCAAGCGGCACGGACGGCACAGGAAAAAACTTTTAAACTCTCCCCCCACCCATTCCCGGGCCAAAAAAGCAGGCGGAAAAATGCCTGCTTGCCTAAGGGCGCAGGGCACCTACTGGAGGGGTGGTTTCTGGAGGGGGGGTCCCGCCTCCCCCCCGTCCTGGGCAGCCAGACTCGCCATGCCATGCGGTGTGGGCGGGGGATCCAAAATGGGGCAGCGAACGCAATATTATTTTTGAAATCGTGGTCCAAAAACACACAAGCACAACAGAAACACGCGAAAATTTATAAACTGCCAGATTTTTCACAGTAGCAGTGGGTTTTTTCTTGCAACAAAATGTCTCTCCTCTCCTCCTCTGTCCTCCATTGATTTTATTTTATTTTATTTTATTTTACACCTGCGCAATGATGGGCTGGCCAAGTGGCCAGCCATGTGGGAGTGGACGACCATGCAAATTTTTGGAGCCATCCCACCAATCGCATGGCCACTTGGCCATGGAGACTTCTGGGATGTGCCAAAAAGCCCCCTAAAACCTGCCCTAGCCCCCTAACCCTAACCCTAACCCTTGACTCCAGTCCTTACCCATACGTCACAGACTGTCTTCTTAGTGGGTCAGAGAGGCACCCAGAGGTGCAACCCACTAGCCCACCGTAACCTTACCCGTCACTAGCCTAACCCTAGCCCTTGCACTAACCCACCTTAACCCTAAGCCAGATCTACTTGCATTGCACTACACGCAAGTACAATTCCCTTCTGTGTGAGACATGGTGGTGCGAGAGCCTTAGTTAGGCATCACCTATGGCTCTGGGTTCACTGCCATCACTAGTCTCACTGTCTGCAACTGGTATGCATATCCATATGGCTATTGCATACCATTTTGCAGCAGCAGCAGGTGAGGAGGGGAGACCCCCATGTTGAGGGGTCTCTTGGAGCCTGCTTCCCTTTCCTAGTGGGTGAGGATAGGAGGCACCCACGGGTGCCTCCAGGAGCCTGCTTTCCCTTTATAGCGGGCCAGAGGAGGTACCCACCCCAGAGAGGTGCCTCCAGGAGCCCGCTACCCCCCCCCAAAAAAAACCAGTACTAACAAAAACGAAAAAACGAACCGACTAATTTTTGTGAATTTTCGCGAAAAACGGAAACGACCCGAAACGGAACCGGCCCGACTAACGACAACTCGAGAAAAAAAAATTTCAAGTCGTGCCCATCTCTAATTCCAACTAGAGGTGCAGCTAGTCCTTTCATTTATGGGAGTCCTGCTTGGAGGAAAAGGATTTGTAGGGTGGCCAGCAGCTTCGAGCTACATTTCTCAAAACAAATCCATGTTTTCTGTTTTAACTCACAACTAACAGGGTTGCTGGAAGTGACAAGGATTTCAAGAAGGGGGCTGAGGTGGATTATGGAGTTGAGACAGAATTCGCCATTTCTCCTGGGCCAGTGTCAACTTCTGGGAGTATTTGCAAGCTGTACTCATTGATTCAGTGGATTTATAGCCCCTTTGGGCTATATGGCACAAAAAGCAACACATGAAACAAAAAAGAAGTTAAAACAATCTATCAAATTAAACCTCAAGAAAGTTGGAAAAAGAAGACTGTGTTGCATGGGGTGTGTACAATGTAACAACAATGCAAAATTTTGGTTGCAGTTGCAACCTGACCTGTCTAGGAGTTCTGAGTAGACATGCAGAAGAGCATTTCTAAGAAAATGGTTAAAACAACATGGGGTGGAGTCCAGATGATTCACCTAGTGCACACATCCAGCTGCTGCCACAGAGATAACTAGCATAGCCTAATGCTCGAGAGTGAGGCTGTGGGAGCAGCTTTTTCTTGTTTACTGTATTTATCACCTGATTTTCCTCCACGGAGCCTCAGACAGTGTACCTGATTCTCCTCCTCCCAACTTTTATCCTCACAATAGCCCTGCAAGGCAGGTGTGGTGGTGAAAACGTGACTGGCCAAAAGTTACCAGCAAGTTCCACTGTCCAGAGAAGTCTAGTTCAAATCTCCTGTTCATCTGATGCTTGAAACAGCACCTCCTAACATGGACTTAAAGGCATCTTCATATACTTCCTGAGAATTCTGGTATCAGTCAAAATGGCCTTTGGCTGTGTTCTAGGCAGTAGCCTGTGAGTTAATTTGTTCCTTACATGGGCTAATGTCCAAAGTTCAAATCTCACCAGCTATATGGTAGTAAATATTTTAAAGATGACTTGAAACTCAAAGCTTCTCTAGGGCAAAGTTAGGCAGGCGGGATATATAAATAAATATGTTCCATCCAGATGTATTTGAGCTCCAGCTCACACATCATTGCTCCCTCCCACATGCTGAGTAGGGCTGATGGCAATTACAGTCTAATAACAGTCTCTCACGGCTCCATTTTTCCCACCCTGGATCGGCCTCTGCTAGAGTAGTCTAGTTACTCTAAACTGTAGGTTAAAACTACAGCTCCTTCCTCCGTAGCCTGGCCTAGTTGCTTGCAATGGAATGTTTAGGAACACCATTCTTGTGTCATTTTCAGTGGCAGGTGAAGCTCTGCAAGGAATAGTAGCAGCTTGCTAGCACAGCATATGGGGCTTTTAGTTCCTCCAGATGTCCTTGAAGAGGCATCAGGAGAAATGCCTCCCATTCATTGTCTCTTGTGTGGCCTTGGATAAACTGGACTCCCCAGGGTGCCTGTGCTGGAGGGACATGCTTTCGTGAGGACTAAATAACCATCACCGGGGGGGGGGGGGGAGGTTTGCCACCCAAAGAACAGGTGGAATGAGTAAAATGTTTTACAAAGAAGAGGGCAACTTATGAACTGCTTGTTATTTTGTTCACATCCTGCCCGATTGTTCTTTCAGAGAGCTCAGGAGAGGTTATGTGGGGCCTCACTGTGGTTTCCCATGAAGTGCTGAAGAAATCCACAGCCACTGAGCTACTATTGCACCACAGGGGCAAGGGCTCCCTCCCAACCTACAACTAGTCCTTTATTTCACACAATTCATAGTAATAATATAATAATATCTGATGAATATTCCAACTCTAAAGTAGCACACTAAATGTATACATAGTCACTAAACAGCTATTTAAAACTAAAAAGGCAAATTCATTACGGAGTATATTGCAGGTGATAGCAGAAAGCAGTTAAGCAGACTGTGTTATCAGTTGCTCAGTAGTAGGTAATATTCAATAGATATCCACAATATTTCACCTTGCTTACTATATGCATGTAGTTTGCTATTAGGCTGAAAAAGAGAAGGACAAAACAGAATCCCCATCAGTCCTTCTCAGTTACTTTTCCATTTTCCATCAGTCAATCCTGTTACTTTAATATGTGGGTTTTTGTATTAATATTATTGTTTTAATATAGCATTTGTT
Source organism: Phrynocephalus guinanensis (assembly GCA_037367245.1). Taxonomy (NCBI): domain Eukaryota; kingdom Metazoa; phylum Chordata; class Lepidosauria; order Squamata; family Agamidae; genus Phrynocephalus; species Phrynocephalus guinanensis. The sequence goes on along the minus strand of CM074743.1, from coordinate 29,582,833 downwards.
TAATTCTTTTTAGATATTGTATATTGTGTTTGTTTTTAAGTTTTTAAATCTGGTATTTTAATTTTGTAAGCTACCTTGGGTCCCTTCTAAGAAGAAAAGTGAGGAAAATATTTTAAGTGACTAAATAAAATAAATTGCCTTATTGCAGTTGTCATTAGCATTCAATGAGGCTGAGGAACCTGGTAGCATTAAGAATGTGTGCTTATTTGAGATGACTCATTTTTCTTTTCTCTCTTTTTCCTTTTGTGAGATTGTAATCTTAGGGGTACTGGCTGATTTTGTTTTTTAAAATAACTTGTTCTGAGAGTCCTTCCATAAGCATACTACAGAATGTTACAAACAAACAAGCAAACTCTCCTGAAAGGAGTCCCATGGCAATTATAGCATTGTTAACCTGATTTGATAACATGGATCTCATTGAAGTGGCAGATCTGGATCTGTCTGTGGCACTGCACTTGAAAGCTCACATAATGAATTGCTCTTCTCTGTTAAAACATCTGGTGTATGGATACCACCAATTGTCAGGGCTATCCTCTCTGATAGCTAGTTGCCTAAACTTTAGGCCCTATCACTGAACTGAGTAGGCCCAATCATCACTGCCTTGGCTCTGACATGTGTACGATTTCAAAGAGTAACAATGCTCTCAGATTGAATTGACATAAAATATTGCTTTTGAATGTTTGTGTGTAAATAATAAAAAGTAAAATAAAAATCTCAGTTGAAACAGGGACCTCAATAAAAGACATCGGGACTGTGCAAGGAGGATTTCATTGTGCACACAGATCTATAGGTTAATATATGTAAATACTTAAAAGCTGCAAGGCTATAGTTCCTATGCCCTGGGAACAAGCCCCACTGAATAGACTAGTAGTGATTGCACGAACTAGTAAAGGGTGTTTGATAAACGTTGCAACTGTTATCGTTACTCTCCAGTCTCAAGATATCTGGATCCTAAGTCTAAAACCCCGTCTATGTTAAATTTCAAAGAATAAACGTTCTTCGGGAGCCTCGCCTCGACCCTGGAAACGCAGCTTTCTCTTTAGCCACGATCACGGGCGGAGTAACCGAAGAGGGGAGGGGAAACTACATATCCCAGAAAGCGTTGCTTGCTTCCCGTGGAGCAGGCAGTCGAGAGCGGCCTCGTGGGGATGATGGGGTGGAGAACTGGGCGCGGGGTGGGACGAGGACAGTAAAGAGAAAAGGAGCCTTGTCAGCCATGTTGGGCGCGCGAGGGAGGTTGTGAACGGTGCATATTTTCCTGGGCAAACTCGCTTTCTTCGATAGGCGGGTCTCCTTTTTCGGCACGTTTTTTTTTTTTTACACATGGCTACCTTTGCCCTTTATTATTGTTGCTGTTGCTCTTGTTTCGTGACGGAGCTCGCCCTGTTCCGTTTCAGCTGCGTGAGGCAAGAAATTCAACCGCGGCGGGTTCCCGAACCCCCCCCCCCGCACACACACACACCCTCCGCCATTTGCTTCATCTCCTTGGCTGAGAAAGGGAAACCTGTGCCGGTTGGATTTCTGCCTGTCGCGAGGCTGTGAGAAAGGTACGACTGGCTGGAAGCCTGCCAACAGGAGCGGGCTGTTTGTGTATAGGATTGTGTGTGTGTGTGTGTGTGTGTGTGTGTGTGTGTGTGTGACAGAGAAAAAAAACAGTCACCCATCTTGGAACAGGACGTGTTTTTGGAGTGTGGGGAAGGAGGACACTTAGGCGTACGTTTTTAAAATGTTTGTGAAAGGCCCCTGGAGAGTAAGTATTGCCTCCTCCACAATCCACCATCATGGGGAAACTCATTCTCTAATTAATTGTTAGGATGATATAAAATAAACAGTTAAGGTAATAATATTTTTAAACACAAGCCTAAGCTACGAAGAAGGAGGGTTAATGTCAATTTTCTGGAGGGAGACAAGTTGGGGGCATGGCAAGGACCGACCCCATAGGAAGCACCAGGCCTGGTCCCTTTCCCAGGCAAAAGGGGTGAAAAATGGTAAACCACATGAGTCTTTTACCATCCAAAGAGAAAGGAGCCCAAACGGAGAATTGCAGCAGATGGAGCCAGACAAGACATATGAGAGGGGCCAAATCAGTGGGAAAACACTTGTCCTGTATCATTTATATGGGGAGGTGTTAAATAAATAAAACTTGCTCCCACCTTTTATGCCTTGCACAATGGAAACCATGGTGAAAATCGTACCTATGAATCTTGCTGCCATTGCCCTGCATGTGCGTGTAGGTGGGTAAGAAAAGCTTGGCTAGTTAAATGGGTGCACATGACGTTTGGTGCTACAGATACAGAAGCAAAATTGGAGGTTGCCCATGGAAAGTGGCATTAATGGTGCCACTTAGCTGGGCTTCAGCGACACCTGCCCAGTCACAGTTCACAAGACTTGCTGGCTTCACTGGTGTATGCGCGTTTGTGTGCAGTTTTCTTGTGACAGAAGTGCCACCTTGGCGAAAGATTTCTGAAACACGGGGTCAAGTTAGTAAAAGGGAACAGCCGTGTGTTTTTCACACTTACAAAAGAACTCCCCGAGAGGCCTGATTTCGGCAGCTGTCAAGGGGCTCTTCCTGCTGGACTCTCTTCCACCATGCCAAATTCCAGCCTGCAGCCCATGTTAGTGGCTTGAATTCCAGCCAGTGAGGGGAAGTCGGGGCAATTCATACAATGGAAGCATTGATGGAACTGGAAGGGATGAGGGAAGAGTCTGCTTCATGTAAAGGAAGCAAGAGTGAGGAAGACAGCCATCATCTTCTGCTTTTGGGGGGGGGGGGAAATAAGCCACAAGTGTGAAGGGAATGCATTTTAAAGGTTGTAGAAACCATGGAGGAGGTGGGCAGCTCGAGCTACAACCCTATTGTTATTAAACCAAGAAGGTTAAACTGGCTTTCTGTACTATGTATATACAGTAGTTGCCCAGATCTTGTGAGGTTTGTTGGAACCATACAGAAGTAGCAACATTCAATATACAGTACATTAGCAGGTTGCAAGGCCAGAGCCCCCACCCTTTTTTTAAAGAAAAGAAAACAGTATTTCTGCCATTAAACTATGATTCATATTTAAAATGTAGATTTGTGCTTCCTGTGGTATGTTATACAGCAGGGGTGTCCAAACATTTTGCAAGAAGGGCCAGATTTGGTGAGGTGAAAATGTGTGGGGGCTGACCATTCAGCCACATTTGGCCCCTGGGCCAGACATTGGACAAGTCTCTCTCTGTAACATGCAAGGAGTCAGGGAAGACGCTGCAGCAACGGAGCCAGAGGTGGGTAGGCTGGGCAGGTGGCTGGGGGGATGGACAGAGGCAGGTAGGGCAGGCAAACTGTAAAACTGCAAACTGATGTCTCCATCCAGTATGGGGATTGGCCAGCTGGTGGGGATGCATGCCAGGCTGAGCAGGTGGGGAGAAGAGGCCACGGGCCACTCAGAATTTGAAAATGGGCCGCATTTGGCCCCCGGGCCTGACTTTGGACATGCCTGTTATACAGTATATATATTTCTCTTAGGTTTTTTTAACTTATACCCACCCACCCACCTACCTATGTGTAAGAAAAAAAGATTCCACAAATTTTCTCTTCTCCCTCCCCCCTTCCAAACACAGCACCTGGTTAAAAAAAACTTGATGTGTGGAAAATACTGTGAAGCATTCTCATATTTTTAAATATTTGTTGGGTGAATGGGGGGAATCTTATAACTAATATGGAGAGTAATGTGCATAACCTTATAAATTGTTTGCAGAATGCCAGTAACTATGGGAGAAGCTAAAATAAGTTTTAGTAAGTGATGATTTTGAAGATATTATCTCCAGAGTTGAAACAGAAACCATAGAATAGTTATAGAATAATTCATTTAGAAGGCTTCTATAAGGTCATTGAATCCAACCCACTGTCCAACAAGTCTTTCACTGCTTCTAGTATTTTATATACATACATACATACATACATACATACATACATACATACATACATACATACATACATACATACATACATACATACATACAGATGGGATATACAAGATGTTAGTTTGTCGTACTCTAACAGGGATGGGCCAACCTCTTCCATGCTGTTAATTGCAGTTTGATAAATGCAACCCACGTGCCGACTTGGCATGTTTCAAGCAGAGTTGCTTACTTGGAGGCAAAGACCGACAAAGATCTGGAGAGCTACACATTCCCCAGCTCTTTTATATTGTTGAGCAGGAAGCCAAAACAAGAACCACACCACACCTGCGGCTAAATATCATCTCATAAGAGGCACAGAAGCTCTTTCTGTGGGAGAGTCTAACTGTATCATGATTGGAGCCAAACTTGCAGGTATTCCAGATGCAGTATTTGTTCCCTTTTAAGGCCTAGATTGTATGCGGATCTTATCAGACCTTTCCTTGATTTTAGTCCTTGATTTTAGTCCTTGAAATAGAGCCTCGTGGTGCAGTGCCTGTACTGCAGGTAAAACTGCTCACGACCTGGGTTCAATCCCTGGTAGCAGGCTCAAGGTTCACTCAGCCTTCCGTCCTTCCGAGGTCGGTAAAACGAGTACCCAGCTTGCTGGGGGGGGGGGCAATGTGTAGCCTGCACACTGTAATTAAAATTGTAAACCGCCCAGAGACTACTTGTAGTAGTATGGGGCGGTATATAAGCAGAACACTTTTTTTTTTAGTCTTGTTGTGTTCCGTTTTTTTCCCTTCTAAAAACAAGCTATGCTGTTGTGTTTCAGGTGTGTGTGCCGAGTTTAATGTTATGACATTAACCATATACAGTGATGTCTATGATGGGAGCATCCTGGTCCAATGGTGTTCTCAGATTAGTGCTTAAATACTCATTGTCGGTGGGACAGGGGGACTCATCATTGCAATACAGAAAGGAGGAATACAATAGCAAAGTAGCAATAGTGCATTGCAGTATAGAAAGAGGGAATAGTGTAGAGCAGGCATGTCCAAACTTCGGCCCTCCAGATGTTTTGGGCCACAACTCCCACAATCCTTTGCCATTGGAAATACAGGCTTGGAATTCTGGGAGTTGTGGTCCAAAACACCTGGAGGACTGACGTTTGGACGCGCCTGGTGTAGAGGGAGTACGGTAGGTAATAGCTGAAGGGTGAAATGAGAGAGGTGCTGCATGCCAGTAGTAGGGGAAGAAGATAGAGAAAGACGGAAGAATGTGAAACCAAGGTTCCTGTTTGGAAGCAGAAATTACCAGTATGAAAAAAAGATGCATGGTAAAGAAAAGAAAGCACAACAGTAAGATACTCTATATACAGTACAGTATAGTACTTCCATGTGTTCTGTGCTGTCAAGAACCAACTTCTAGCAACCTTCATAGGGCTTTCAAGGTTGACATATTTAAGGAATGGTTTTACGAGTTCCATTCCCCCAGTTAGATTCCATGGCCAAGTGGGGATTTGAACCCTGTTCTTCAAAGTCCTTGTCCATCACTCTGTCTACTACACCACATAGGGAATAGCACTTCTAGAAGACAATAACTGGTAGTGCTTCTCTAAGAATGGCTTAACCCCTGAATGGCCAACATACTCTTCCGCCATATAATCCTCCTACTACAGTATATATTTTACTTTATTTTGATAATTATTTTATATCTGTTCCAATTTTTAAAAAGTAACGTCTCACATTTGTAACCTTTGTAGTTCATCAAGTTATAATGCTTTCTGTTGTGTATTACACAAAACAATTTGTGGAGTATGATGTGATTAAAAGGGATGCCAGCTTTTAATTTGGAGCCTTGGCTGTGCTTTCAATATTAACCCTCAAATCAGATGTTGGCAAGTGACAATACAATTATCTCTATGGTGTGACAAACTTCACCTGCTGATTTATTTAGATTGAGCTGCTGTTCAGGGTACAAGAGCATTCCAGGATGAGCATTCTTGATCACTTGGCAATCCAACACAAGGCTTAGGGCATTTTCTGTTTGAGTAACAATTTTAATTATTCCTAGAACTCTACCAGGTTTTGTATTTTGTTTCCTGATACAACATGTTTAAAAAGTCTCAGAATGCACTGAAAAGAAAGAAGCCTCCTGAAAAGAAAGAATCTCATGGCACCTTAAAAACTAACATGTTTTATTTAGGACAGTATACCCTTTTGTAGACTGCTGCCCATTTTCTCAGATGCATCTAAGACAGATCATAGGTGAAATAAAGAAATGGTAAATGCAGTGAAGCCTGTCTGGAAGTGCCCTTCTACTATTACTTTTTTTTTACTACTTCCTCTACAGAGTAATGCTCTGAAAAACAACACTAAAATCTGCAGGTTTCTACCAAAATAAAAAACCAAAACTCTAGCTATGGATTCTACTACATATTTGACTAGCATTTGTGTAATCACAGTAACTTTTTTTTTGATAAAGCAGAAGTCCCTAGAGTAGTTTGGCATTGTCATAAAACAATTTTAAATTGGTAGTTTTAAATTGATGATGGGGATGCCTTATTGTGTTTTTAAAAGAATAATGGCAGAAGGATACAGAAGGAAGCAAAAATTACTCCCATAAGCCAGCATTAAACCAGCTAGAGCTAATATCTGATATATCAGGCCTGCCCAACAGGTAGACCGCGGGCTACCAGTAGCCCGCGGGCCACCAATAAAAAAGTGAGGAGATAAATTCTCCACCACTCCCTCCCCCATCATCCCAAGGACCACCACTGCCCCAGCAAAGTTTTGGGTCTGCCAGGACACTGTCTCAGCCGAGTGGGGCAGTTCAAGGGCCATGGCACAATCCCCTGCTCCCTCCGCTGGCAGATGATTGAGCATGTGCAAGGGAAGCATATGCATGGTCAGCCTTCCCATAAGAATGCATTGAAAATCAATGAATCCGTTCCAGAGGGAACAAATTTCAATGCATTCCTATGGGAAACTGCTGCTCTACTTACAAATTTTTTTACTTACATTACAAACATGTGCTTGGAATGGATAAAATTCGTAAGTAGAGGTACTAGTGTAGTAGCCCTCAGGCACTTTGGGCCAGAAAAAGTAGACCTCGGCCTGTTCAAAGTTGGACAGCCCTGTGATATATGAATGGTAAAGCTGTAGTCACATGGATGAAAAACTCACTTACTCTGACTTCTTTTAAAAATAGTCCTATCTTGATCCTCAGTGTTGTAAGGGAAATATTCAGTAATCCTGTCTACTTACACTAGTAAATAGAACTGCCCAAAACTTAACTTTTCTGATTTCCATAGCTACAAATGTTTTTCCTTTGAATTTTTTTTAAACTTCCTGTCCAGATTTCTCTCTCTCTCTCTCTCTCTCTCTCTCTCTCTCTCTCTCTCTCTCTCTCTCTCTCTCTCTCTCTCTCTCTCTCTCTCTCTCTGCCTCTCTGCCTCTGCAGGGGCTGGGTTCAATCAATCAATCTTTATTTACTGTTTTTGACCAAAATGTTACAGCAATAGTCTAAATTGGGAATAACAATAATACAAATAATACACATGAACAAAGAGGCCCAGATTAAAATTAATAATCATATGAGCTACAAAAATATAAATTTAAAGATATGAACATCAATACCAAAGCTTAAAATTCCTATATATAATAATTTTATTTAAAAAAAATACTTTGGTGTTGGGGAACAAAAATATTTTTCCAAAAGGAGATGGAAGGTGCTCCTTAATACTCATGAGAACAAAAGTTCTCCATGTATCTTTTTTTTCTCCCAAGCAAACAATTCCTTCTGCTGCATATATCTGCAGTGCTCTATGGGTCTATACTTGGACAAGCTGGCACTGTCATTGTGATTTAAGTTTTTATATTTGACTCAGGACTGAGTAAGAATGAAATGAAAAATAAAGAATCAGAACACTGGAATGCAATGGTTTAGCAGCAACATCATCTGAAGTCCCCATAAAACTTGATTGATGGAACGATGTAAATAGTGGAAAAAACAGCTAGCAGGGAAGCAACTGGAGAACATCACTGGGGTGACGGGGGCACAAGTTGCTCAGAACATGTTCCTCTCCAAACAGGGAGATGAACTCTTAGGAAGTAGGTATGGCCTGAGGGTGGGTGGGTGGGGGTTTACAAAAAAATAAACAATATTGCATATATTTTGAAATGATCAGGTAAAGTATGTGGTTCAACAAGCAAAGCATTTTGGCAAGAAAGAGGCTGCAATTCAAAAACTATTGTAGGTGGGGTTAAAAAAATTATTTGCTTATTTTTGTTGGCTTCAAGTAGGATTAAGGTGTGGTGTATTTTCTGGGCAAGTTCAAATCAAAGTTTCTAAAGGCAGGAAAAGTTGGCTTCCATAGCTGGTAAACGATCTCAGCCATTCCTAGGTCTTAGAAACACGCCTTTTGGGGATGGGTACTGCTGGTTGCAAAATTATTGGAGTTGTAGCCCAAAAGAGCAACTTTCCAAAGATGATTCATCCACTAGTAATTGGGCCATGGCATCAGCTTTGGAAGGAAGAATTTCTACCAAACCAGTTTGAAGCTTCAGCATAAATCGACCTGAAGAGATGTTCTGCATGAAGACTAGCATTGGATATATTGTATCTAAAACACCAGTGCATTTATTAGCATGCCTTGGTACGTGGCATGAGTGTACCTGGGGGCTAAACTTGAAAAAATACATGCCCCTCCCCCTAAAGAACTCACAATAAAGCTTGCAATATAATTGTAAAATTTGGAACAAGGCAAGGGGGCAGTGGGAGGAAGACAAGTAAGGCCAAGAGGCAACGCTAAAATGACCAAGAAAGTGAACATTAAAGATTGCCTTTTTCAGGTTGGATTGTTTTCTCACCCACTTTATTGTCTGCTTTGACTAGCACTGTACTTGTTCTTTGGCGTCTACATCCTGAGCTGTTTCCTCTCATTGACTACTGGATTCATCTAATTTGAGAGTTCAATGACTGAACCTGGAAGCCTACCATCTCTTTCAGCATACTCCACCTTACCCTTTTAAAGCAAAACAGAGTCTACTTCCAATCACCTAAAATCCAGCCTAGCCAGTGTCTCTACCTTATTTTGACTCACAGTAGGATGGGCCAGCACAGGAGGGGCAACAACTCAGGACCAGAATCAGCAGTGTCCCTTCATTTGAAGGACAAAGCATATACATTCAAAGACAAGGGTGTACACAGATAGAGAAGATAGGTGGTTTGAGATAGGAGTCAGGGAAGCCATTCATATATGTATTGAAAATCCCTCTCAACAAGGAGTGGGGGATTTAGGCACAAACTGTCTATCACTTATCATGCTACCCTTTTATTGATTCCTAGAGAAATCAGAAGCACTTCACGCCTCCACCAGGAAGGCCACTGCTAATGACCCACGCTTAATTGGTGTTGGAAAGAGTTTTGTAGGTAGGACTTTCACACACCCCAGGCCATTGTCCACCCAACAAGACTATTCAGGCTGTTGCCCAGCTAAGTTGCCTATTTAGGCCAGGGTGGGGTGAAACCAAGGCGAACAATAAATTGGAAGCATTCCACCAACTTTTTCTCATACTGAAGAAGCTACTTGGATGAGTAGCGAAATGTTTCGATCCCACAAGAAAAGAAGTCCAGCTGCTATGGCTCCTAAGATAACCTCACCTGGATGATTGAAAATCTTCACAGCCACTTAGTGCAAGGTCAGTTGCATAGAACATTCTACTGGGGGTGGGGGTGGGGGGTGGGGGCAGACTCCACTGCTATGGTTCTGTGGTATTGATGTGAATAAAGAAAGAATAAGGAAATACCTTATTTACCATCTATAAGATGCCCCCATGTATAAGACAACCCCCACTTCCCCAACCCCAGATCACGGTTTTGCAACTGTGTGGTTCTCCCCTCGGCTTATTTCCATGTATAAGATGACTCACAATTTTTAGGCTTAATCATTTTAGACAAAAATGTACGTGAAGAAATACTGTATGTTGTAACTCCAGATTCTACTCTTGAATTTACTGTACCTTCTACTAAAATATTGCTTTGTTTCTAGAAAAAGAGATGTTAGACTTACATGGGCCTGGACCATATGGTAAAACAACAAAATGTTATCAAGGAAATGATGAATGGATTTACTTGACCAATTTAGGGTGTGAAGTTTCTTGGCACACAAGACCAACATTTCTCTCTTTTTCATTTCAAAAAGGGTGCAGTGGAGTGGGCTGCTGTTGATTATCTCTGCCACTAGGTGGTAGCAGATCCTAAGACTAAGGGTTGTACCATAAGAGGCCAGAAAGGCAAATTTCTCTGGTTTTCTCATATATGGTATTTATCTGTGGGTTGCACTTGGAGGCTGCACAGTCCCAGAGAAGGGTAAATCACTTCTAAAAATTCTGTGCCAGGAAATGGTCTTTATAACTCAGGAAAAAGCTGACAGTATGTCAAGTCAGTCAATCTGTGTTTTACTGAAATCAATGGGACAATGACTAACTACAGTACATTTCTTATGTGTTTTGGTGTTGCTTATGTTTTTTTTTCTGTTGCATCCATTGATCCTTTTAGCATTGCATACTCCCTGTTAGTAACTTAAAGGTCGTCTTTCAACTGTAGTAAGCCACCTTGGACCCTTCTAAAGGAGAAAGGCAGGTTAAAAACAAACAACTGAAAGTGTATGCCAAGTATGATTAAAATACTTTACTGTGAAACTTTTCAGTAGTAAAATAATAAATTGTGGCAGTCTTAGATATAATTTTTAACAAATATCCAGTACTGTAGAACAAAATTGCTCTTCTTTTTGTTAAAAAAGCTGAGACAGATAACATGGCTACCTTTTACATACACACATACATACCTAATGTGTTCACTGCCTACCTGGCAGTCCCATCCCACTTATAAAACAATCTGGAAGTTTTATAACCTGTTGTGTTTTTATTTTTTTAAGGGCAACTGCCTTTGCTGTCAGCTGCTTTTCTTTTAGGAGTAATTCAAACTTTTAACACTAGGTGTCAACATTTGTAGCTTAAACTGAAGGAATTTTGTGATAAGCTGTGGCATAAGCTGTTATCTTATGCTGTTATCTTATGCTGTGTGTGTATTTTTACTCACAAAGCTCAACTAGGACATCTACAGAACAAAACAAACAATGTGCCTACTGCACACCACACACACACACAACTACCATCTCTCATCTGGAGAAGAAACAAATTTGAAAACAGAACCTGGCTACAACCAACTTCGTAAAACTAGAGAAAGACTGATCAAGACCTAAATACATCACAGACTTAACGGGCCATGCAGAGAATGTTGCAGAACTTGTACCATGTGCCTGCAGCCTGAGCTTGGGAGAGAGAGACAGAGACATGTTGACAAAAAAGGAGCAGTTGTACACAGGAGCAAGTGCTGGTAAGGATCAAAGATCCATGGCTTTGTGATCAGCAGGGACTAGATCACAAACCAGCCACCTCCTTCAAATATCCCTGCTTTCTCTAAGCGTAGCTGCATTTCTCACTGTGGCTGGGATGCAAATGGATTTCTCAAAAACAGAATTGTTCCAAGCTATCTTACAACAATGTTGGGATCTTGACTGAGCGATTGAGACTAGAGCCATTAAATGTATGAGAGGCACAGGTAGCCTGAAGGTAAGAGCTTATCAACTCCAGAGGCACTCGGAAACATGGCAGGATCAAAACCACACTGAGGCCCTCTCAGTTGCTACCACTTTTGAGAGATGGCACATTAATAGCAAAAATATGTATTCTAAAACTAGAGAAACAAGGGAGTTGGGAACCCCACAATCCTTGTACACCCTTATAGAAGGGTGGGTGCTACCTTCATTACAGTGTGATAAATCACAATCTGGTCAATACATCTGGCCATATTTTTGCATATCAGAGAAGTGAGTACACCCCCTCTCATTTCAAAAATATTTTAACATATATTTTCATGCGACAACACTGAAGAAATTACACTTGGCTACAATGTAAAGCAACGAGTATACAGCTTGTATAACTGTAAATGTGACATCCCCTCAAAATAAAACAACATACAGCCATTAATGTCTAAACAGATGGCAACAAAAGTGAGTACACCTCTAAGTGACAATGACCAAATTGGGCCCAAGTAGCCATTTTCCTTCCCTGGTGTCATGAGACCCACAAGATCTCAGGTGTGAAGGGGGAGAAGGTGTTATCACTCTCACTCTCTCATACTAGTCACTTGAAGTTTCAAATGGCACCTCATGGTAATGAACTATCTGAGGATCTGAAAACCAAATTGTTCTACATAAAGATGGTCTAGGTCAGTGGTGGCGAACCTTCGGCAAAACATCTGGAGTGCTGAAGATTCACCACTACTGGCCTAGGCTATAAGCAGATTGCCAAGACCCTGAAACTGAGCTGCAGCATGGGGGGCAAGGCTATACAGCGGTTTAACAAGGCAAGTTCCACTCAGAACAGGCCTCGCCATGGCCGACCAAAGACGTTGAGTACCTGTGTTCAGCATCATATCCAGAGGTTGGCTTTGGGAAATACATGTATGAATGCTGCCAGCATTGCTTCAGAGGTTTGTAAGTGCTCAGCCCATACGCCACACACTGCATCAAATTAGTCTGCCGGGCTATCATCCCAGAAGGAAGCCTCGTCTAAAGATGATGCACAAGAAAGCCCGCCTAAGGTTTGCTGCAGACAAGCAGACTAAGGACATGGATTTCTGGGACCATGTCTTGTGGTCTGATAAGACCAAGATAATCAGCACAATTCAAAGTGCTGATCTTAACCTGCAAAGCACAACCTGGGTCCTAGCTACCTCAAAATCGAATCTCACAGTATGAACCAGCTTGGGCGATAAGGTCAGTAGGAGAGGCTTTTTTCTCTCTCCATCCCACCACCCTCACAGGTACGTATCATGGGAACACATTAAAGGTCTTCTCAGTTGCTGTGCCCAGATTCTGGAATTCCCTCCCTGGAGGCCAGGACTGGCCCATCTCTGCTGTCTTTCCGGAAACAGGCAAAGACCTTTCTCTTCAGGCAAGCTTTCCCGGAATGATGGACAGTCTATTATGTGTCTTTTTTATGACTCTACCACACATGACTATATAGACTTTGTGTCTATAACCATTTATAACCACGTGTGATTGTATTGACACTATGTTTTCAATGTTAGTTTCTATCCCTCATAACTTTTACATGGAAGTTTTACTCTCTTAACTGCTCGCGTCCTTGTGTAGTTTTGATGTTGTCTTTTAATGCTGTAAGATGTCCCTCAATTCCCTATTCCCAAACCTGAATATGTCTCAACTGTACTGGACTGCCCCTCATTACTGTAAGCTGCCTTGAATCTTTTTCCAAGGAGAAAGGCTGGGTAAAAATACTCTTAAAAATAAATAAATAAAATAAATAATAAACTTATTTGGTTCAGATGGTGTCAAGCATGTGTAGCAGCAGCTAGGTGAGGAGTACACTGACAAATGTATTTGTGCCTGCAGTCAAGCATGGTGGTGGGAGTGTCTGGGGCTGTAGGAGTGCTGCTAACACTGGGGAGTTACAGTTCATTGAGGAAACCATGAATGCCAACATGTACTGTGATACAGTGGAACCTTGACTTATGTCATTAATCCGTTCTAGAGGTCTAGACATAAGTCAAACGTGTCTTAAGTCAAATGAACTTTTCCCATAGAAAGTAATGGGAAAGTGGATTAATCCGTTCCAGATGATGAAAAAGACCCCCGAAAACAGCAATTTAACACAAATTTGACTGGGATAGGAGATTCCTTCTGGGGATGTAAATGAAATGTCTCTTCAAAGAGAGGAGGAGGCAGTGGAATTATAGTCCACAAGTTATACGCCTCCACTTTTTAATGTTCATAGCTACAATGTCTAACATTTAAGTTTTACTGATTTTTAACCTGACGTTCCAAGTTCTGAACAACTCTATGCTTACCATTAGAGTCCCACAACTGTACAGCTACCCAACTAAAATGTTTCCATTGTGGACCAGAAGTCTGCAGCCAGATTTTTTTACAAGACTGAGCCAACTGTCTAACCAGCGAGGCCAGCCCCGAGCTCCCGGCCCTTCTTCTCATCCGGCGGCAGCAGCAGCTTCGGCGAGGCCGAGGACCAGCTCCAGGTACTCGGAGCTGGCCTCACCGAAGCCGCCACTGCCGGAGAAGAGGAAGAAGGCAGGAGCAGTTTGGAGGCAGCAGCCGCGATGCTGGGTTGTGGCTGCCGCCCAATTCCGGGGCCTTGCGCTGGGGCTCCGAGCTGTAAGTGAGAGCCTGCGGCGCAAGTCAAACAGGCCCCTTCTTGCTGCAAGTCAAATATGCTGCAACTCAAGCAGCATGTAAGTCAAGGTTCCACAGTATACTGAACCAGAGCATGATCCCCTCCCTTTGGAGACTGGGATGCAGAGTAGTATTTGAACATTATAACAACCCCAAACACACCTCCAGAACGACCACTGCCTTGCTAATGAAGCTGAGGTTAAAGGTGATGGGTGACTGGTCAAGCATGTCTCCAGATCTAAACCCTATTGAACATCTGTGGGGCATTCTGAAATGGAAGGTAGAGGTGCTCAAGGTCTCTAACATCCACCAACTCTGTGATATCATGGCAGAGTGGAAGAAGATTCCAGTGGCAACCTGTGAAGCTCTATGTGCCAGATGCTTGAGGCAGTGCTGGAAAATAATGGTGACCAGACAAAATATTGACACTTTGTGCACAATTTGGACATTGTTACTTAGGGGTGTACTCACTTTTGTTGCCAGCGGTTTGGACATTAATGGCTATGTGTCGTGTTATTTTGAGGGGACAGCCCATTTATACAATTATACAAGCTCTATATGCACTGCTTTACATTGTAGCCAAGTGTAATTTCTTCAGTGTTGTCACATGAAAATATATACTAAAGTATTTTTGAAATATGAGGGGGTGTACTCACTTCTGTGATATACTGTATATATAGAGAGAGAGCCCACCAGACCAGGAGGGATCGGTTCCAAGAAAGACCCAGTTTAAGGCCTCTGATTATGATGGGGAGCCTCAAAATGTTACAAGTTTTTGGATAAAAAGGAGTTGAGCCATGTGGTCATCACAAAACACAATTGCAAAAATAGGTGACAGGCGATACCTTTATAGGCCACTATTAAAAATAAAAAAAGGAACATTGCAAGATTTCGAGTGTAAATCATCCTTCTTCAAAGCAGGCAATCGTGTCCAATATTTTGGAAATACACACACACACACACACACACACACACACACACACACACACACACACACACACACACACACACACACACAGCATTTGTAGCATTTTGAGGCCCTCATCCCAGTC
Source organism: Phrynocephalus guinanensis (assembly GCA_037367245.1). Taxonomy (NCBI): domain Eukaryota; kingdom Metazoa; phylum Chordata; class Lepidosauria; order Squamata; family Agamidae; genus Phrynocephalus; species Phrynocephalus guinanensis. The sequence continues at coordinate 29,567,629 of CM074743.1, read as the reverse complement.
ATAGGCCTGAAACTGGACCGTAATGGGGAACCACTACCACCCGGCGCGCTTCTCTCTGCACACGCTGGGAGGCGCTCGCCTCAAGTCTTCCTCGGTTCATAGCGAAGGAGGCGGTGGGTGGTGGTGGAGGAGGGCCGGGAAGGCAGCAAGACCGACTTTGCCCGGCGATGGCCGCCAGGGGGAGCCCCGCTTGGCAGGCCCGGACGCTGTTGCGGCGGCGGGCTGCGGCTGCCGGAGTGGGCGGGGCGGTGGGCGGAGCCAGGCGGAGGCGGGCAGGAGGGGCTCGGCCGCTCCGCGTTCGCCGGCCGACCAGCGTTCGGAGTCCTCCATACAGACCGACGGGCGCAACCGCGGAGCCGGCGCGGAGGAAGAGGGGGCGGCGGGTTCGCCGATCCGGGCGGCTGCTCTCGGGAGGGGGTGGGGTTGGGGGGGGTGGCGGGCGGGGCGGGGCGGGAAAGGCACGGGCAAGGCGAGACGAGCTGAAGCCCCTTTCCCTGGGTGGCCGCCGCCGCCGCCGCAACAGCAGCAGCAGCAACAAGAGCGGGGGGGGGGGAACACCCACCCACACGCACACCCACCCACACCCACGGAGAGAGCCTTCCCCATGTCCTGCCGAGCTTGAGCCGGTGCGGATCGGGGAGGGGGAGGCCGGAGAGGGGGACCCCTCCACCCCCAACCCCCTTCCTCCGCCACTTCCCCGCGGAGGAGGCGGCCCGTGCAGGACCTTGGACAGACGCCCACGGCGAGCACGCCGGCCGGCCGGCCGGACAGCCAGGCAGCCCCGCCGCGTCCCTGCCGGAGGAGCGGCGCACTGCGGTGGGTACCACGGAAGCGGGCGGCGGCGGCAGTCTGTGTGTGTGTGTGTGTGTGTGTGTGTGTGTGTGTGTGTGTGTGTGTGTGTGTGTGTGTGTGTGTGTGTGTGTGTGTGTGTGTGTGTGTGTGTGTGTGTGTGTGTGTGTGTGTGTGTGTTGGCTGGGGGGGTGGAGAGCGAGAGCAGGCTTGGTGACAGTGACGAGGCTCGCCGTTCCCATCCTTGCCTCCCCCTCCCTTCCCTTCCCTTCCCTTTGGTGGTTGGCGTGATGGGGGCGCCGGTGGAAGGAGGGAGGAGGGAGAGAAAGTGGATGGATGGGTGGATGGAAGGAGGGAAGGAGGGAAAGGGTGGGAGCACGCCAAGATGGCTCATCGGCAGATAGCATCAGGAGGAAAGATGCTGTGAAGGAAGAGGGGGGGGGAGGGAAGGGAATAATTAATTAGGTAGGCGCCTCTAATGGACCTGATGGTTTCTCGCTTGACAGCTGTTGGGTAGCCAAGCTGGGAAAGGAGATTTAAAATGGAGGAGGTGTGCGCCGGTCATGATAGCACATGCATGACTGGTGTCTCTTTTAAGTACCCAGACGCCTGGTGCCCAGGGAGAGGAAGGGGCATCCTTTTGAAAAAAGAAAGCAAGACCTTTGCCCATCTGGCATGCCTCAGCCTGGCCAAATGGGCTCCCGCTCAGGATTTCAAGGTGCAGGGGAGCCTTGGTTCAGCTGCTACTGCAGCAGCACCAGCGGCAGACGAATATGGCTACCTCTTAGAAATACAGACAGGCAAGCCCTGAGGGGATTTTGCATAGGTTCACACACACACACAGAGAGAGAGAGAGAGATTGAAAGAGAGAGAGAGAGAGAGAGAAAGAGAAGAGCTGGTGCATAGGGTTTTTGTGTGGAGTCTGTAATCTGTAAAAAACATGGTGTGTTCTGCTTGCAGGGAGGATACAGGCCACATAAGGAAAAAAGGGAAGGATTTGTGATGGACGTAAAGCAGTGGTTCCCAACTGCGGGTCTCCATATGTTCTTGGACTAAAGCTCCCAGAAGCCTTCACCAGAAACTGTGCTGGCCTGGCTTTCTGAGAGCTGCAGTCCATCTGGGAACCACTGACATTAAGATTTCAGAAGGGATGGAGCAGAAGATGCTAAAAACACCATGTCAGATACATATATAAGGGAGTGTGCGTGTTGTCTCAGATGCACTGAGATGATAAAGGAAGCTGCGGCGCATCACAGGGGAAATGGGCCTCTCTGCCAATGTTTTATTTGTATTATTTTTTGCCTTTGGCAGGTCTAACTCCAAGCAGAGGAGGCAGTAGTGGAGGCGAGGGGGTGTTTGAAGCAGAGGCTGACGGCTCCCCGCCCCATTCCTCTCCCTCCCTCCGTCTCCTCCTCTTCCTCCTCCTCCTGCTGCGGGCGCCATGGGCACCGTCTTGTCCCTTTCGCCTAGTTACCGGAAGGCAACCCTCTTTGAGGATGGCTCTGCCACTGTGGGGCATTACACGGCTGTCCAGAACAGCAAGAATGCCAAGGACAAGAACCTCAAGCGCCATTCCATCATTTCAGTCCTGCCCTGGAAGCGCATTGTGGCTGTCTCGGCCAAAAAGAAAAATTCCAAGAAGGTGCAGCCCAACAGCAGTTACCAGAACAACGTCACCCACCTCAACAATGAGAACCTGAAGAAGTCCCTCTCCTGTGCCAACCTCTCCACCTTTGCCCAGAACCAGAGTGCCCAGCCGCCCGCCCCAAACAACCCGATTGCCAGCTCCAAGAGCACCCTCTCCTCCATCAAGAAGACGCCCCACCCCAACACCAACTCCTCGGGCACCCCCAAGAGGGTGATTGTCCAGGCCTCGACCAGCGAGCTCCTCCGATGCCTGGGCGAGTTCCTGTGTCGACGGTGTTACCGGCTGAAACACCTCTCCCCCACCGATCCGGTCCTTTGGCTCCGGAGTGTCGACCGGTCCCTCCTTCTGCAAGGCTGGCAAGACCAAGGGTTCATCACCCCAGCCAACGTGGTCTTCCTGTACATGCTTTGCCGGGATGTCATCTCGTGCGAAGTGGCCACAGACCATGAACTCCAAGCTGTCTTACTTACCTGCCTCTATCTCTCCTATTCCTACATGGGCAACGAAATTTCGTATCCTCTCAAGCCCTTCCTGGTAGAGAGCTGCAAAGAGGCCTTTTGGGATCGCTGCCTATCCATCATTAACCTCATGAGTCCCAAGATGTTGCAGATCAATGCTGACCCGCACTATTTCACTCAGGTCTTTGCTGACCTGAAGAACGAGAGCAGCCAGGAAGAAAAGAATAGGCTGCTCATTGGCTTGGACCGGTGAGCGTCGCCCTCAGTCGCTGAGTTGAAGTTGGGTTGGGTTGGGGGGAAACGTACCTTTTTCCTTCTTTACTGTTATTTTTGTTTTACAAACCAAATCAGGACATAAAGATGAGGTTGGGCAGGACAGGCCATCCATGATCTGGCCAGCTTATTGAACATTAGGCAAACAGAGGTGACGGGAGCTCACCTCTTTGCATTTCTGTTTCACTGCATGTGGAAGGATGTGGGTCCTTTTTTTGTCTTTGTGGTAAGCAAGGCGATGAACCAGTAATGACATGGTGAGAGCTGCTTCACTGCTTACTTTTGCTGAAAAGATCTGTACAAGCTTGGGAGAACCATCTTGCGTTACTTGATTCTCCACCGTGGATTGTGGTAGCAGAACATAGCATTAATAGTCTTCAAGAAGAAATGGACCTCACCCAGTGGACTTTTCGGCAGCTGGTATTCCAGAAAAAGGATCAAAGAGTGAGATTTAATTTTTCTTTAAATGTAACTACTTGATACACCACCTCGAGCAAAATCACACCAACACAGTATTGTCCTCCAAATAGGACATTTTAATTGCATGAAAAACATGGATGGGTTGAGAACCAGAAGGGGACAGTGTTCCTTCTGCATGTTGTCACCTCTGCCACCATCCCTTTTTCTTGGGCCAACCTTTTGAGTTCCATGGAGCTCCTATTAAACATCAGTGCCAAAGGATAAAGGTGAGATTTGGGGAGGGGTCATTTCCTGTTAAACTAACTAAGAAAATTAAAACAGGTTAGCCAAGGCCGCAAGGGGGGAGGGGAGAAGTGGTGGCTTTGCAGGTGTTTTGGACTACAGCTGTCACCACCCTCACTATTAACGATGATGGCTAGCATGATGCCTCTGTCTCTCCGATTCCTACATGGGCAACGAAATTTCGTATCCTCTTAAGCCCTTTTTGGTAGAGAGCTGCAAAGAGGCCTTTTGGGAGCGCTGCCTATCCATCATTAACCTCATGAGTTCAACATGGAACCATAGAGTTGGAAGGGGCCTCTATGGCCATTGAGTTCTATCCCTTTGCACAATGTAGGAATCCAATTCAAAGTAGATCTGACAGATGGTTGTCCAATTTTCTCTTGAATGCCCCGAGCGTTGGAGTGCTCGCCACCTCCATCTGGAGGGTCACGGATTCACTGCCCTTGCAATATGGAATAGGGGCTGATATTTGAAGGTGACCCAACAAATTGATATTTGGTTACTCATTAGGTTTGGATGTATTACTTGATTTTTTCCCCACGTAGTATAACTTTGCTTGTTCAGAACAAAACAAACACAGGTCCATTGAGATCTATGGGTCAGCTGGAATAATGGTCCCTTGTTAAGATCATTATAGTGGGAAATGAAAGAAGTATGTTATCTGTATTGCCACTGTTACAAGCTGGTCATTATGTATAGGATTTGGTGCTGAGCCCCAATATATGGCTAATATTATGGGGTTTTGTCCCCATCCAGGAACTGGTGTTGAACTAATCAGTCACCTTAAAACCATATGGGGAGAACAATCCCCAGACCAGAATGAAATAATATGTAATAGAAAAACAAGAGATCCATAGTATATCACAATACAAGTTTGAGAACAAATTGTGACTAAATATATAATGGAACACAAAACTGCAGGGTATACAAAATATACAATATTTTGTAGATTTTGTAGGTTTATGTTCCAAATATTTATTTTTATAGTCGCAAATCTGTTTGCAAAATATTTTCCCATTTCAACCCTACACATCACATGCCAGCAATTAAACATTTGATGTATCCTCCTGAACATTTAATTCTGATGCTTAGCAAACTTTCAGTTGTTTTGTTTAGCTTTCTAGTATTTAAAAAAGGAAGATGTTACAGTCTTTCTGATCCGTTAGCTTCAGGGATGGTAAATGTAAATAGAAGGAGGGGCAGGTAATGGGGACTTGAAAAGAGACACTGAATTTTCCTCACTTGATGACAATGTGAATTAAATGCCAATAGTCCCATGTCTGGAATTCTGCTGGCAATGTATACTTGATTGGTATGAAGGCCATCTTCCCTGTTTTTTTTTTAATGGACCACACTTGAGAGAAGACAAAAGGCTACAATAAATAGTCTGGCAGGAAGATGGCTTTATCAAACAAAAGACCACGGCAGAAGTATTCTGGGATGCTCTTCTGTTCCTGGCACTATGGATGCTGGCATTCGAGCAGGAGAGCAAAGGGATGGATATGTTGTACTTAATGTTGTTAAATAAATAGGGTAGATTGCAATTGACTTCAAAAAGCAGCAGAGCACTATTACAAATGTAGGAGGAACAGGAACAAAAAAAAAGCTGTGAAATTTTTGAAAGGCCTACGCGGTGAGGTTGGAGGTAAAACAGGAACTCAGAGCTCTTAAATATTAAAGCAGTTACTGCTGGGGTTGGCTGAGCAGGTCCTGCCGTTGCCTCCAGGCTAGGCCACAATCTGAGCCATTAAAAAGGGAGACACTGACTGTTAACTGTGTGCGTGTTTGGTTTCAGAAAAGGTCAAGAGAGCCTTAGGGTCCCGACAGAGGGATATTTTTGTGTGTGGTCCCCATAGTGGACGATGAGTAAATAGGGATGTATTGATCTCTACTGCATGACTATGTCCTGCTCTAGAATGGAAGGCACAGATATCATTTCCGTCTCCTTTGTAGATTTCCGTGTCTTTGTTCAGCTTCTTTGCTTGGCCCTTGGAACACTTCAGAGGCTCTGGCTCAATTCTAGCCAGCATCTGATTCAAATCATCCACGCCACGCCAACTTTATTTTATTTTTAGTTAAAAGCTTTTTTCCTCTTCCTGTGCACTTTTTAATTTAAAACATAGAAGGGAAAATGAATTTTTACTTACATGGTTCTGACAGTGTTAAAAGATATAATCCTGTGGATGTGTATCTGGAAGCAAGACCCACTAAACATGCCAAGTCTTGCTTCTGAAGGGTCCATGTGTGTAGGGATTGTATATGGCATGGGAAGCCGAAGTAATTAGTTGCGTATACACTGGTGTGAAAAACTGTCTTGTTCTCTTGAGATTCCTGGAGCCTCGATATTTATTGTTTTATTCTGAGGGAATCAACTGATATACTTGAGTACATACAAGAGCAATGAATGGGATTTTTACATGCTGCTATATGAAATAAATAATTTTAAAACAAAATCTAGACGGAGGGAGGGGGGAGGGAAAGATCCTTCTGTTCTTTCATCATTGCTTTTACAGTGATGCTGTGCATGCCAAAAGCAGCATTTTGTGTCTTTCTGACAACAGGCAAAACTTAGTACTGCTGATTGTACAAAACAATTACTTACAGCAAATCACCATGCACAATCCTCAAGCACATTCTGCTCCACCCTCACACCTCTCGTCACCCAGGCCCTTGATCCCTTCAAATCTATATATTTCATCTCAAGACTTCTAAATCTTTTCTGATCTTTCTGATCTTAACTGTACACAGTTCTTAAGAATTTAGCGCTGTTCTAAAACCGTTGTTAAAAAACTTCAAAAACACACAAAAAAACCCACAAAAAACAAAAAAGTGTGCCATTATTTTCACTTGAAATTCTTCATACCTGTACATTTTGGGGAAGGGGGGGAGAGAAAACAGCTAAATTCTACGTGTCTGTGTATGTTAAAAGACTTTGGATTTTTTTTTAGTGTGCATTTTTTTCTGTAGATATTTGTTGACCAAAATTGGTATTATTATTGCTTATTATTACTGAAATTAATTTATATATGGTCTCTTTTTTGTACGTATGTGTATTATAGTGTGTTTGTAAGTATGTGAGGTTTATAAATATGACAAGACTGTCACAGAGCTGTGTGTGCCTGTAACTTAACGCCCTCCCCCTATTTTTATTTATTTTTGTACTGTGCTGATTAAAAAATAAAATGCACTGACCATCCATTACACAGATTGTTTTTGGAAGCTGTTTTTCTTTTCTCTCTCTTTTTAAAGTCTGTTGTGTGATTGTAGTTGTTGAAAATGGTGATTTACAATTGTAAATAACAGAACCATCCGACGATAATTGGATTTATCTTGATGAAAACAGGTTTAACACAGGAGAGTCTTAAACCAAGGTCAAGGCCTTATGAATCACAGGTTGCCTCTTACATTGCCACAGAGGCAGGTAATCTGTATAAAAGAGACTGTCTTCACTGCAGTTTGCAAGGAAACTACTAGCCAGTATTGAGACATTGTTGGTTTCTAGGGCTTTTCCAAAGGATGGGTACAATTTGAACCCATTTCGGCAAGCTAATTTCTATCTCATGTTACTGAAAAAGAGGACATACTCAGAATCGCTAAAATATATTATTTATGCCTGAACCAGCTGCTAAGATATAATCAAGCATGTGCACATGCTTTGTACATTTAGAACAGGCCAATGAACTACAAGCATTCCAGTTGCAACAAAAATAAAAATAGGTCACACTGAAGCTGTGGATGAGATGCAGAAGAGAGAGCTGGAGTAAAAAAAAGCAAAAGCCCCTTCACCTCCAGGGAGTGGGATTATTATCATTGTCATGGTATACAAACTAGAAGTTGATTCATCAAGGGTCTCTTCTAGCTGCTGATCTTTCTTTTTCAAAAGCAGCCTGAACAATTACTGCAAAAATCTGAAACACATTTGGCTTTGGGGTTAGGAAATGCTTAGCAAGAGAATGCTTTCCCTCTTTACCAGCAATCAAACATCCACTTTTCACCATTCTCCCTTCAGAGAGTAGAGAAATTAGACATAGGGTAAAAGTCAACTTTTTTCCTTCTATGTCTGTGAGAAACGTGTTAATGAAAACAGTGGAGGGTTCGTCACGTGCTGTCTTCACTTTTTTTTAGTAAGTGTTCACATGCTTAAAACTGGAATCCTATTGCTCAGTGGTTTAAGAATCTTCTTGCAGAGCCAGAGGTTGAAAGTTCTACACTCCCTACATATGGTGACTTTAGAAGTACACCATATTGATTGCAGTGGGGCTCTGCTTTGTCTGGATATCTGCTATTATTTCTTATAATTTGGTTCTTCAAAGTTGCTACGTTTAACCTGTTTGGCCTATAAAACATTTCTCATGCAGCCTAATGGTGGAGAAAAAAACCCAAGCATCATGTGATGGAACTGCTACTTTGCATGCCATGGAGATGAAAATAACTTCCTGGAGTAGGTGGGGGGGGAACCAATGTTCTAGGTCTGCAGAAAAGGTATGTTGGTCAGGATCCACCCAACCCATCCCGACTCTTACTACATACAAACAAACAACTTTATGATAAGATGAAGCACACTGTTTATCATTTCTGATCTGGTGGAAGATCTCCAAAATTTGTTCAGAAGCTCTTCAAGGTTTGGTTGGAAGATGCTACAGATACAGTTCTATAGAACTCCACTTTGAAGACGCATGCTTCATCCAGAAAGTCATTGACTAAGAAGAGTAAAGATCAATATGGAAAATTTTTGGGTCCCAGCAACTAGGAGAGAAATTAACTGGTAGGACTTGGGGCTTAAATCCATTATCTCCTAAACCAGTGTCCTCCAGATGTGTTGGGCAAGCTTTAAATCTCCTAGCAAGTTATCATCTGCTGGATAAGGATTGTGGGAACTGTATTCTTTCACATCTGGGGGTAAACAGTTTGGACAAAGCTACCTGAACCAATGGAGCTTGCATATTTGTTCTGATTTAGGAAGGTGTATCAATAAACTGACTTTCTGAGTTAATGAACACCTTAAGCCTCCTTCTTCAGTTAGGTATTCAATGTGTTCTTGAGTTATGTGCTAAAATTTCAGTTTACCAATCAAACTTATGTCAGCACTAGATACAATTACTCTATTTACATCAATTCTCCAGTTATTTTATATTTTGATTGCATGATTACATGCTGCAACCTACCATAAATAACAATGGAGTCAAAAAGGAAAAAAGCTCCCATGAGATTTCTTGATCTCATGCATAATGTCCACAGGACGTCTTTACTATCCAGGGTGTGCAGTTGATCTGTGTGAGAAAAAGATGTCTCATTTTCTGTTTAGAGCTACTTAATGAATGATACATTAATACTGCAAATAAAAGCAAGCCTAGAAATGCATTATTGAAAATCAGCAATTAGTCACGCAATCTTGCTGCAAATTTCAAAGACACTGCCGGAACTACGGGCATCAGTGAGCTGGACACAGTCTTCAGGGCACAGAAAAAAGTACAACAGAAAAGGGTTTAGACTGGGAGTAAAAATATTTAAAATTGGAACCAAGCATACAAATCCCTGTTCCACTTACACACTCTTATCTTGTACATTTAAGAGATGTATACCTTTGCCTTGACCTAAAAATAGTTCAGGGCAGCATCCCTATTAGTAACTTACTCAAATACATGTTCTCCAGAGTACTAGCCTATTCCTATGCTAGACATTACATTTAAACATTTTTTTCAATAATAACATCTTGAGGAATAGAAACGTTTATACATTCTTGAAACAGAGAAGTATTAGGAAGCTCATAATCAAAGGAGTGCAAACACTGCTTATTTCTGTGGACTTCCCTAATACAAAACACAAAACACAGAACTATTGGCTATAAATGAGATATTTTTATTTATTGGTATTAATTATGTAAACAAAATACATTATAATTATCATAAGGGTTTGTGTCCACCATTATATATAAACTGCATTTTAAAATGTTTATTACATCATTCCCCCAGGGCTGAAATTCAAACATACAATTAAGAAACAGTTAATTTATAGATAAAACCAAGAAACAGACTCACACTCTCATTCACACTCGCACTACTCACACTGACAGAAATCAGAAAGGCACAAATACTGCCTGTCGCTTTAAATGAAGGCAAATTCTTCATTACATGTGAGACGGCCAGTTTTATAGATGATAAGGACTTCATACAGCCCATACTATTCCCATTGAGCCATTATAAATGGGATGCCATATAAAAGTGCTAATTAAAAAGTTTATGTGGCTAATTTGTGTGCTGTAAACTGTGAGATTTGGAAGGCACTTTGATAATTAAGAGAGAAGGGCAGAAAGAGCATAAGGTTATGGTGGATGGGGATGAGCTTGTTTTGCTACTGGCAACAGGGGATGGAGTTCTTATTCTTGGTCTACTTGGAAAGATTAATCTGGAAGCAATTCCGAACCCCTCCCCCGCCCCTGAGACATAGTTTCAAGGATAAAATTCCTTGATTTTTGTAGGGATGAACAGTGGGATGGGTAATAGGCTACACTGCAAGCGTTTTAAGTCCTCTGTAGCTGGGAATGGGTAAATACATTGACTAGGTCCTTGTTTGAACCTCCATTCTCTTAGTGTAGTACTTTTAAGGTATTGCAAGATTGGGGTCTTGCAGTGCTGAAAGGGGTGATAAAACAGGGAAGGAAAGGACTGGAGGTGGTAGTCCTTTTCGCTGGAAAACCAGACAACAAAAGAGGATAAAGATGCCACCTCAGACATAGATATTGAGTTCTTCCTTTTTAGATAGGATGCTTGCTTAGGAATGGCTTGCAAATCTACAGCAATATTTTTATCTACTTATCTGCTTTCCATGAGAGTGGAAGTTGCCTCCCCACTTCATGAATTTGGGAAGGGCTCTGTTCTAGAAGTTTAAAAATCATTTACAACAGGAAGCCACAGCCCCTACCCACTGCCCTACAAGCAGGCTGTCAGCAATACAAACAGTTCAACCACCCTAACCTGATCTGACCTGCAGCATCAGGTTTAGTTTTATTTATTTATTTATTTTATTGGGAGGCACAAGGAGGCTTTTCCACGCACTTCACATCCTCCCATGTTGCAAGATGCTGGATGCCATCTCCCTCACTGTCAGCTCACACATGCTCATTTTGGCACAAGACGAAACATATGCCTGTTAACAAGGATGCACTGAAAGCTGTGCAACTAACAAAAGGCAGCTACAAGATTATGCTGCTCAGAATAATGGCAGCTGCTTGGATAAAGCATAATGTGCTCCTTCTGAAGCAATGGTCTCCAGTGCTTGCAACTCACAGCAACGCCTGGAAGATAATTGTCGGTGCCAAGAAATACACAAAAGGGTGGGCGGGAAAAAGGAAAGAAGTTTCTGAATCTACTTCAGTCCTGGCACTCTTGCTATAGCTGTGGTGCTGTTTAGGCAAAACCACCCAAAAATTCGTATAGTAGGAATACCGTGCAAAGTAGCGAGGTGTTGGGTTGTGTCACCGTAACTGACACAGCACAGCAGTTGATTCCCAGCCTCAAGACTATTTCTCTTGAGGTTGGAAGGACAAACGCCTAATAAAATATAAGGAGTTCAGAAAAAAAAGCTTCTTTGGGGAAAAAAGATGCAAGGGAGCTCAGTGGGAAACTGCTGTCAATCCCCTTCCGCCATGGTTACAGAAAGCCCACCTCTCCATGTAAAATTAAGATTTTTGTCTTTGGTAAATCCAAACCGATCTCCTCTTCTTTCTCCCCATGCAAGACTTGGACTGCTCCAAATGGAGCTTCAAGAATTGATTATACCACCATCTTAGGCATAGGGGTGGGGAAGACATGGGAGAAGGGAAGCAGCCTGACAGAGAACCTATTAATAAAAGGCACTTTGGTATAGAATGGCTAAGAAGCTGAGAAAGCAGAAGGGCTGTTTTCAGCTCTTGCTCAGTGCAACTTTGGAGTGATCTAGATGTGCACCACAGACAAATATGGCCCTCTTTCCCTGCCTGCCCCCCACCCCCACCCCCCGTTTGGCCCTGCTGTTCAAGAGGCAGAAGGGGAATGGAAAGCTGCTTCACAGGGGAGGAGCTGCTGGCTGGTCTCCCTCGCCAGCCGAAGTAGTGCTAATTTGCAGGCACACAGAGGACAAAGCCTGCCCGATCCTTGGTGAAGTTTGGCTCCGATTGGTTGATTCTGGTTTCCACAGAGATGGTGCACTTCCGACCGCGCATGCTGCACTGGACCGGGTGGGTGACACTCACTTGCAGGCGGCGTTTCTCGCTGCAGGATGAGACAGAAGCAGGACAAAAGAGTCAAAGGCAAGGAGGCAAAGTGGTGGTGGTGGTGGTGGGGGGGTTAGGGTGAATGACACTTGGCAAGATGGCACTGGATACCACACACTGACAACTTCACCATTAAGTCAAGGGCCACCAGGGACTTTAGAGAGTGCCCTGTGTAGCAAGTAGCATCTTGGGAGTCTGTGATCGGAAACAGAGATTAGAACTGAGGTGTGGGTGGGTACATGAAAAGGAGAAACTCCCCTTCATCTACAGTTCTGATGAAACCAGAAGGGACGGGCACTTGAGAA